>QLTV01001459.1:2506933-2542815 GCA_003457575.1 Thermophis baileyi
GTGCATCCTTGTCTCACTCCCTTCGCGATGTTAAAGCTTCCCGTGGTGTCCCCGTTTATTGTTATCCTTGCCGTTTGGGTTGTGTATATTTTTTCCACCATTCTTATAAATTTCTCTCCAAAGTTCATTTTTTCCAGTTGTAGGATAATGGATCTCCAATTTAAGTTGTCAAAGGCCTTCTGGGCATCTAAGAAAATTAAAGCAGTTTGTTTACCGGGGTGAGCTTCGTAATATTCTAATGTGTCAATTATAATTCTTATGTTATTTTTTATGTTCCTTTTTGGTAGAAAACCATTTTGATCTGGGTGTATTATCTCATTTAACTTTTTTTTGAGTCTTTCCGAAATAATGGCTGCAAATATCTTGTAGTCCACATTCAATAACGAAATAGGTCTGTAGTTTCGAATTTGTGTGTGATCTGTATCTTCATTAGGAATAATTGAAATAAGGGCGTCTGTTCAGGATTTTGGTATATTCACGTTCGTCAATGCATCGTTATAAATTTCCAACATTAGTTTATCTAGTGGTTCCTGTATCGTCTTATAAAATTCTACCAGTATTCCGTCTGGGCCTGGAGATTTGTTTTTTTTTTTTTTTTGTCTCTTTCTCGCCTCTACCAATTCCATCGTAGTTATTTCCCCATTAAGAATTTCCCTTTTTGATTCCGCAATTTCGGTCAAGTTTGGTTCCATCTAAGTATTGCTTGATACTGTCCTCCATTATATTTTCCTGTTGATATAAGTTTTGAAAAAAGTTTTGTACTAATTCCTTTTTTTTTCCATTCTTGTAGTGCATTTCCCCCTCTTCATCCTATAGTTGGGTTATTATTCTTTTTTCTCTCTCTTTTTTTAATTTGTAAGCTAACCATTGCCTGGGTTTGTTAGCGTGTTCAAAATAGTTTTGTTTCACCATTTTCAACTTCCGCGCTAGTTCATCTTGCGTAATAAGATTGAACTTATGTTTAATTAAAAATTGCCAAAAGTTCTCAAAAGGAAAGCAGCAAAAATCTTTCTCTCTTTTCGCTCCAAGAGGCTGCGCCAGCGCGATAAGTCTCACGAAGACTCATTTCTGGCGGAGTTTGGAGGAGAGAAAGATTTCTTGCATGCAGCATGCAGCCAAAAGTTCGCAAAAGGCAGGAAGGTAAAATGCCAAACTCAAACTCACCTCGTGTATGGGCTGCCCCCAATGAGCGCTGTGGCTGGGTTAGGGTTAGGAGAAGCCCTGCGTGGCCCCTGCCTGCTTCTACTTCGCCTTTGGCAGGGCGGCAGGTGCTAGAAGGGCACTGTCCCGAAGCCTCCCCGCCACTTGGTTTGGGGCAGATGGTGCCTGGCAGGTGGAGGAGCTGCGTGGCTCGCTCGAGTTGTGGCAATTTGGGCAGCATTTATGTGGCTGGGATGCCTGCAGGATCCCTGGCTTCCGAGGCAGGCGAGGCCCAGAGATGAGGTACTGCGAGGGAGCCCATTTCTCACATTGGCCATGCGGGGGTCGCCCATGCAGAGGCTGGGCCTCGGGGTGCCACCCTGAGCAGGCACAGAGCTGGAGGCGGGGGAGGGTCAGTCTCCTTACCCGGTTGCCTGCCCTCCGCTGTTTTCATCAAGTGTGTGTGTGTGTGTGTGTGTGTGTGTGTGTGTGTGTGTGTGTGTGACAGAGAGAGAGAGAGAAACGGTGGAGAGGAAACTCTTTCAAACAGCGTTGCCTGCAATTCTTGTTACTCCCCTCTGTCATTTCTCTCTCTCTCATTCTCTCTCTCACACACACAGACATTTGATCGCTTGAAAGGGACAGGCTGTACTTTGCTTCTATTGTAAGCATGCGCTTCCCACAATCGCCTGTCCTTTTCTCAAGCAGCAGCAGCCGGGTAGAGGGGAGGGCGATTCCAACGGGCCGCATGGCTTTCTGCCTCATTGTAGCAGGAGCCTAAGCAACAGCCGTGGAGCACAAACCGTGGTCACTGCTTGCTCCATAGCCACAAGGTGAGCTGCAGAACAGAGGGGCCCTCGGCTGCAAGGTTGCCTAGTGCTGTGGGCAGGGCTGGGGCTAGAAAGAGTGCACTGGAAATATCTCCAGGCACCCGGAGAAACAGAACCTCTGAATTCCCGGCCCTCGCTGGATCAGCTGATCCGTGGGCCGAGGTTAAGGGGCCAAGCAGCCATGAGATGATCGCACTCGCCACCTCCTGCACCTAAAAAAGACCCCAAAAATAAGGCCAAGCACTTATTTTGGGGGTCAAAATAAAATAAGACAGGGTCTTATTTTCGGGGAAACATGGTATGTATGTATGTATGTATGTATGTATGTATGTTTTTTCTCGCATATCTTCATATATGAGAATGATACGCCCATATATATTCATCAGTACAAAATGATAACCAGAAAATTTCACAGCACTTTGTATCAAGCTATCCCAAGGAGAAGAGTTTGCTGCCTGAAGAGGAAAAGTGTGCAATTCCAAGTTAAAAAAATAGACCTGATACCCAGACCGCCTTTTCCTGTATTGTCATTATGTTATAGGGAAATATAAGGCAGTAAACAACTTGATGTTCCATATATGTTCTGCACCACCCATCATAGTTCTCCAACTAGGCCAGGCTTAAACAAATAGAGGGTCAACTTCACGCAAGATATTAAAAGTATATGTTTGCTTCCATTACTTAAATGCCATCAATTATCTGGATGTCCAAATGTAAATTAAAATGTGTTTTGCGAATCACTGTAAGAGTACTGTCTAGATTAGATGATCAATGCTGTGGTCCCCTAATAGATAAAGTTACTCAGATCTGCTCCAAGTTGGACTGTGACTGGGCAAGGTCTGATTGATGTTCATGGGGACCCATATTGTACTATTTTCTGAGATGAGTTGAATCCAACGACAAAGGAAGTGGAAAGAATACTCTGAGCTGTAAATTTGGCCACCTATTTGTTGGATCCAGGTCCCTCCGGGCTTTTAAAGACAGCCAGGGAGACAAACCAATGATTAGGTCCATGCTATGCTGTCGCCTTCTTTATAGAAGAAGCAGCTTTCAATACTGCCAACCATGCTATTTTTCTGGACTGGCTCCAGGGATTGAGAATTACGGCACCATTTTACAGTGATTCTCTTTTCTTTTTTAATACATTTACTCATTACAGGACAAAATTGGCAAAGCACCTAAATACATAAAAAAAAAACCCTCCACAGACGTATGATTAACAAAATAATCTTTAAAGAAAAAAAATTAATAGCAATGGAAAAAGAAAAAAAATAGAGGAAAAATTAGAAGAAAAAAGAAACTGTGTATTATACTTATCAATTGTCATTGCTTTACTAATAAGCACCATATATTACTATAATATGATCAGTTAAAAGTATTATTGTAAAAATATAACAAAAAATCTCTGCCATAGTAATACATGTGTTTGTTTGGAGCAGGATTCGGTCAGTGGCAGTTGTGGAGAAGAGTTACTTACTAGAGACCTCCTATTGGGGTGCCAGAGAACCCTAACCCTCTCTTCCTATTAACATCCACATGAAAGCATAGACATATGCCAGTTTGGGATCCACTATCGTTACTAGGCTGATGATATTCAATTATATCTTTCAACCCAGGTCAGCCAATCGAAGTCATTAAATCCTGTCCCAGTGCTAGAGGCTATGCAAGTCTGGATATGGAAAAACTGTCTTCTGCAGAATCCAATGAAGACTAAGTGGCCAAGGATATTAGGCCATCTAGTTCTGGGGAGATTTCATCTATAAACTTCCATGCTATTGGACTTCCCCTTTCAAGAGTAGTATACAATCTCATTGTCTTCTTAGATTCACAGCTGAGATGGCAGCTATGGTCTAGAAGCCCTTTGCATAGCTTCATCTGGTGAACTAGTTTTGCCCTCTGTTGGATTGGGAGACTCTAGGAAGGAGAGCCTTCACTCATGATCTAATCACTTCATGGCTCCATTACTGTAAAGTACTTTATATGGGGCTGCCTTTGAAAATTATTGAGAATCGTCAACTGGTCCAGAATGCAGCTATGGACATGCCTCATACTATGCATATGTGACAATCCTGCTCTGCATGCAGTGCTCACAGATCACTTGCCCTTCAAATTGACATAACATGTTGCTTTATATTAATCAGATTGTCTTTATGGTATAGATAAGCATACTTTGTTTCCTAATAGACTGGTCCTAGTCAGCAGAGCAGATTGACATGGATGAGTTAATTTCTCTTGTTTTATAGCACTGAAAGTATAGACTTAGGTTTGTTTTGATTTATTAAACGAAATGTAATTAATAAACTTTTGTCAATCTCTCTCTCCATTTAGTAAAGTGAGTATTCCATATGTATGGATGACAAATACTCAAGAATACGTAGAAATGCTAGATGTTCATTTCTTGATTCCCGATCATTAAAGTATATGTGTACACACAGACAGAGACATATATACACAAACACACACACACACACACACACACACACACAAACACACATACAAACAAACACACAGTAGCATGGATGAGGTCTGAACATGCAGCTTTCTCTCATATACAAACAGAAGCACTAGAATGAAGAATGAAATGACTGCTGGATAATTTTCAACAATTAGGATTGTTAATTTGATTTAAAAAAAACAAATGGATTGCTTTGCAACAATGTAGAGAGATCAGGTTTCTCAGAGTTAAATTCCCCATCCTTTTCTTCAAATATTGCAAACATTTGCTACAAAAATGAAACTGTTTCTAGATAAGATGCTGGAAATTAGAATGCATTATTGGGGGAGTGGGGGAAGAGACCTGCCTAGTAAAAGTTCAATATATCATTTTATTAGTGGTTTTCATTTGAATTGTAATCTACTATGACCATTATCCTACTACAATCACTATCTTAAAATACTGCAATCTTAAAAATTATGTCAGTTTTGAAATTAAAACAATGCACACTACATCTCTAATACAATACTGAGTAAAACCATTAAAGAATAAAAGGAATGATAATATTCCCATAATGTTAGCTATAAGATATTCCTTTCTGCTAGCTGATCAGTGCAAATTCCATGACTAACTGAATATTGGCACACTGAATGAACAGTTAAAACAAGTAACTGCATATAGTTCTGCAGCGTCAATGCTATAATATCCGTAACAGTTCTGTGACTTGGATACAGCAATTTGGTTATTATTTCTCAGATATTGGAACATATGTGTCAAAGTTGTGTTGATATTATTTTTGTTTTAATTTTTTCTTTAAAAAATTATTCAGTGCCATCTATTTTCTGCTCTTTGCTCTTCTCATGCTGAAATTTTAAAAATGCCTTGGTGCACATACAGAAAGAGGAACCACACTTTCTTCGTATTCCACATACGGTAATATGTGGTTAATTACTTAGTTGAAAACAGTAATAAGATGCTTGATTTGTTTTTCACAATGAAAAGTGTTCTGTCGTTGATGTTGTTTATTCAGAGGGTTTAGTATTCATCTGTAGGTCTCCCAAGTTCAGCTGCAGGAAACCTATCCCAGGATTTTTTAAAAGCCATTACTCTTGCCATCCCTCAACACTGTTTATACTTGGAACCAGCAAACAAGCAATTAAAACACGTCACAGAAGAATTGTGTTATGACATTTTAAGATCAAAAAGCATACTGCTGAATTCGCTTCCATCTGTGCCAGTATAAACATTTTTTATGGCTCACCAGTGATTATTATGGATCAAAGATAACGTGGGAGGGCAAAAGGGGTAAGTTCCAATCAAGACAACTGTGATGGTAACAAAGCTTGGAACAGAATTATAGTTGTGATTTTGACAAAATATGCAGTAAAAGAAATATTTTTAAAAAGCGGTTGCTACAATCACATCCCCTAAAACACAAAACTTCAAAAAAGGTCCAATATAGGGGGGGGGACCCTTGGTTTTCTGCTTTGCTCTGCAGATTTGAGCTACAAACAACCCCGCCTCTCCATTTAATGCTTTACTTGTAGTGCAACAGGTTTATAGAAATTCTACCTAGCTTATGACTTAGGAATTGCTGGTCCTGCAATCTTTCTTGGTGCAAAGTTTCTTAAGTGACAAGCACACACACACACACACACACACACACACACACACACACACACACTACAGGTTAGCAGACCGTCATTTGTTTCATGTCCACAGTGCTTTTCAAACATTATCTAATTAATCCTCATAGCAATCCTAAGAGCCGAGGTGGCACAGTGGTTAGAGTGCAGCACTGCAGGCTACTGCAGCTGACTGCTAGCTGCAGTTCGGCGGTTCAAATCTCACCGGCTCAAGGTTGACTCAGCCTTCCATCCTTCTGAGGTGGGTAAAATGAGGACCCAGATTGTTGGGGGCAATATGCTAACTCTGTAAACCGCTTAGAGAGGGCTGTAAAGCACTATGAAGCGGTATATAAGTCTAACTGCTATTGCTATTACTACATGTATGTAAGGAAACTTGCCCAAGGCCACAAAACTTTTCACTAGCACATTCAGAATTAAGACTGCAGAGGTTCCCATTCTCAGCTCCTAAATGTAAGGCCACACCTCTTTTTCATATGCAGCATACATGCTAGTGCAATCACACACACAGAGGACTTCTTTCTTTGCAGCTGCAATTGTCTGAAGGTTAAACAAGTAGGGCAGTAGAGCACTAACAGACACTTCTGAAAATTCCAGCCAGAAGTAGATTAAGAGATTTCATAGAGAAAACACCCACATTACAACTAGTAAAATAACAACAACAAAAACATCTAGCCTGGACATGTTACAGACTTAAAAAGAGACTATGCTTCAGGGTGCTCCATTATATGCTGCCTTATTTCCAAAGGAACTTTTAAATTATAAAACCAAGATATGTAACAATCTACTCAGTGTTCCATTCTTGGGACTTTTAACTGGCCACAAGGTTTTGCAGTTGTTCTTTGGGCAACTGGCACCATAATCAAGATCAAATGTTTTTCAAAGGTTACTGCACAGCAAAATGTGGAGCAAGAGATGTTTTAGGCTGTTATGTGTTCATGAGCACACACACTTTTCTGTAATTAACAATCAGAGCCTAAAATCAAAAACAATTTCTCCCTCTACAAGTAACCACAGTTTTATAAGACATTTTTTGAACTATGCTTGTAGCATAACAGTAAGCAGAAGACTGTCTTCTAATCTTTACCTTCTTTAACTAGAATGAACACTTTTCCTCATCCTTCTTTTAAACCAAGTGACACATGCTGATTCATTACCAACCCATTAATTAAGGTGCTATCAAATAAAAAGGATAGTAGACAGCAAACTGGGCAGACTAAAGGTAAAGTGGGTAACAGCCCATTATATAATCTGTGCTGACAGAATATGACCTAGCCATGGTCAGTCATTAGGTGTAACACAAATGATTCAACTCATCCTAGTTGATGATACAGAACATCATGCTTCCCATCCCAAAGCTAAGAACTAGTGATTAACTTATGATATGCTCACCTTGTCTCCGGTTTCTACTGGATGTCCTCCTGCTTGTGGAAGCTAATGCTGGCATATGCACTTAATTCATCACTCAAGTGGTTACTCCCACAAGGCTGCTTTGGAGATTTAGGTGGCTGATGCTGCTGGGATGGTTGCTTGACTCCTAGCAGACTAGTACTCTCCTGAGGGTGGAGGTTGCAACGGTGATGTTGGCTGTGGTTAAAATCCTTCACTAAGTCCAGGTCAATGTAATTGAGCCCATTCTCAAAGCCTCCCCCAGTTCCACTAGCTGCTTGCTCCCTCCGTGATGCTGTACCAAGACCCAAAGAAGCAACTCCCAGTGCCCCAGATGCAGGCTTGAGCCAGACGTTTTCAAAGGAGGCTGAACTGTGACGTTTTGGATCGTCAGGACCTCCTCCTGGTCCATGGAGTAGAGCTGAGGCTCCAAGACTACTACTAGGAGTGACAGAAGAAGCAAATGTCTCAGAACTATGGCGCCGCCGACCTCCTTGGGGGTCAGCACGGATCACTTTGGCACTCTGGGTGCTGCGATTGGGACCAAGACTGACATGTGTAAAGGCGCTGTTCGCACCTGGGCCCCCAATCATAGATGAGGAGCAGGAATGGGGTAAAATCTCAGCCAGTTTGCTTGGCTGAGCCTGAGAAGGTGGAGAAGGCAGCTGCATGGGTGGTGGGCTTTTCTCAGAATAACGCAGCAGGAGGGCTGGGGAGGAAGGTGATGGGGTGTGGGCACAGACTGCATATGGTGCTCCACCACTCAGCTGCATGCTCATATAGTCCCGGCTGCCACTGTGGGTGGTCCCACTCCGGCTTGACTGCATGGAGGCCAAGCTGGCTGGGCAAGCAGTTCCCCAATCCATATTCATATACTCCTCTGAACAGGAGCCAGTCTCTCCGTAGGATAAAGGTGAGGGGAAGACTGGTTGCTTAAACTCAATGTTCACATACTCTCCGGGGCTCTTGGGCTCTGGGAGCTGTTCCCGAGTGCGAGGCAAGGTGCTGGACTTTGGGCCATCCAGGGATAAACGAGTAGGTCTGGCCAGATGATTCTTGGTCCGCACAGCTGTGTCCACAGTACAAGCAGCAGGCTGCAATGGCTGTGTTTTAATGGGAAGAGAATACCCACCACCCTCTTGACCCCCAGGGCAGCCAAGACTATCACTACTAGTAGAAGAAGAAGAATCCTCAGCAGCGGCATAAAGCAAGCGGCCAGAGCTGAAGGACATATGCATCTGGGCGTTTTCTTCTTTGCCTGTCTTGCGTTGGTTGTGCTTGAAGGAACGTGGCAAGGAGAAATAGGAATAGATGGGTTTATGTTGAGACTGGGCAGAACCATGCACTAGTGGTTCTTCTGGGCCTGGAGGTCCTGGGCTGGTAAAGTAACAGTCTGGAGGGGTGCTGGTAGCAGAACCACTGGCTGGAGACATATTAATGTAATCACTGCCTCCACTTGGCAGCTTGCCCTCATTACTCTCAACTGAGAGTTTTGTATGATTATTAGTCCCATTTATCCATAGCTTGCTGTAGCCAGTGGGACCACTGTCTGGAGAACAACTGCCACTGGGAGACATCATCATGTAGCCATTTGAGTCCACCATGGCCTGCACATGGCGACCACCTCTCCCAGGATTGATGATCTGTTGCGGAGCAGACACACTCTTGGGGCTCATGGGCATGTAATCCCCACCTTTGGGTGTACTACCTCCACTGGGCATAGGTGCCACTCCTGGCAACATTGGCATGTAGCCATCATCAGAGTTGGTCCGGTGGTGGTTTCCCTCCACCTGGTGCATCTCTAGACACTCCTCGGGGTAAGACTGGGTTGGCACAAAGGCAGAATGTCGATAAGAAGAAAACTTGTTGCCACTACAGGAATACGAAGGAAGCATCTCAGTATACTCTTCAATGGAGGCCACTGAGGACTGGGAAGGAGTCTTCTGATGGGAGATGGTAGGAGAGGTTCCAGCAGAATGTGTCCGCTTTCTGAAGCCTTTTTCCAAATCACCTACATCCTCATTTCCAAGCCGGAGGCAACATGGGACAGCAGGGTAGCGACTTTGCTGCTGCAGATGGCAGGTGCGGGGGGCAAAATGACCATTAGGAGTTGTGATACTGCAGCAGGATGAGGCAGCCTTCCCCCCCATACATATATAGTTGCTAAGCTCCTCATCTCCCCGGGCAGGAGGGGTGTGTCCCAGGGAATCAGGGGTAACACTACGAAACGAGCTGCGAAAGTCACAGGGGCTTGATTCATATTCGTCAGAGGAGATGAAACCTCCATCACTGGGAGAGCCAGAGACTGATGCACTGGATCGACGTGGGAAAAGACAGTCTGAAGTCGACCCATGGCCACTGGTACTGCTGGATGACAAGCTGACTGGACTAGTGGCTGAAGGGGAACAGCGTGAGGAAGGCATTGGGATAGAGCGACTGTGATTGAGAGGGGGGTGAAGCCTGGAGCTGCCACGGTGCCTATGTGAGTGGGTTCGGTTGGCACTTGGACTCATCGGACTTCCATCCACCGAAGCTGGTCTGGACATGGTACCTTCTCCATCGCTAGAGGCTCTGACACGGAAAGAGCTGGGTCTGCCTCCAATCCCTCCTCCCACGCCACTGCCAGCAGGAGAAGTGGCAGTTATGCTCTCAGTCCTGGACCTACGAGTAAGTCCCACCTGGCTGGGGGGCGGGTTGTTGACATGATGCCTGCTGCGGAGAGGCACAGATATGGGATTGGAGCAATTGGAAGACGACTGGCTTTTGCTCCGAGGCCGAAATTCCTCACTCATTGCCCGCATAGCCTCCAAGATGGTCTCATGCATATTCTGTGCTACTACCGAGTCGTCTACCTGCATCCAGAACTCACCTGGTCCCGTGACAGCAGAGCGCCCCACCTCAATGAAAAAAAAATTCTCCGAATGGCCACACCGCCGGATGTTGAGCAGCTGCAACACAACAGCTGCCGCATCGGAATTCAGCTTGACAAAACTGATGGTCTTGTTGGTTAGGCACAGGCGGTAGATTCCAATCAGGTTCTTGGTTTGCCCCAGGCCCTTTGGTTTCAGGATCACTTGCCAGACCTCTTTGAACGCTGGGCCAGGAGCCGTATCGCCATAGCTATCCTCCCCTGCCTCTCCCATTCCCAAAGTCCCACCTCCCACTGTGACATCTCTGTGGTGGTGATGGTGATGGTGCTGCTGATGATGGTGGTGATGGCTCTTGGCACGGTTGTGCAACTGCAGCAGTGCCTGGTACCAGCTTTCTTGCTCAAGCTCATTGTCAGCAGCAATGGCAAAGTGCTCGTCCTTGGTGTAGAGAGCCACCAGATGCTTATTTTTGGAATCTGCCCTCTTGTTTATGTTGAAGCAGCTCTCCAGAGGAATGGAGCGCTTGGGGGCCCCCGATTTGTGTCTCCATTTCTTTTCGTTCTCATAGTACTCCAGCCGGGCGGGTCCCAACTCACTGGCTGCTCTCAGCACGAAGAAGCGCTTATGCATGCTCTTGGGTTTGCGCAAGTAACCCACCTTCCTGACATCGGAGAAGAAGCCCTCATTATTATCTGTGGGGCTAGCCATGCTGGGGGAAAAAAAAAAAGACAAGGTACAGCAGTTCCTGCTGCAAAGAGCAGCTTCGGAAAGAAACAACAAAACAGAAATCCACGCAGCAGCAGCAAATCCCCTCCTTCACTCCAAAATAAAAATAAAAACGAGGCAGAAAGATAGTTCTGGAAATCCTTTCCAAAAAACAGAGGGGCGGAGGAAAGAGTGGCAGGGAGAGAACAGCTGTTCAGTGGCCAGAGCCTCCTCCCAGCTCCAGGAGCAGGGCTTGGGTGGCAGTTTTTATTCCCAAACCACCCTCCGCAGGAGAAATGCAGCTTTCAAAAGTCTAGTTTCGATGTCGCCCCAGGAGAAACTGGTCCGAGAAGCCGACGACGAGCAGAGAAAAGCGGGCATCGTTTCATCCATGCGGGGTGGAAATTCCTCCAGCGCCAGAAGCAGGATGGGGTTCCCCCGTCTTTTCTCCCAAATAGCCCTTTCCTTTTTCTCAAGTTATCCCTCCGAGAGATTTCCAGGAGCCGATTAAAATATACTCACCAGCAGGAGAGACACGGGGCAGGGCAGAGAGGGAGAGAGCTTGTTTTGCAAGAGAGGAGTGGGGGGGGGAAACGTGGGACGCCTGAGGGACACCAGCAATCCCTTCGAAATAACAACAGCGATAATGGCAATATAATAATGGCAGTAAGAAGAACCCAGCTAGTCAACACCACGTAAGCCACCGGGTTTTCTTCCTCGCCCAAAATGCCAAATAAAAATATCCTTCGCGGGAACCACGGCGGCGGGGTGGAGAACTCCAACAAGCAAACAAACACATCAATATCCCAAATCAGCGTCGCGATTGCAGGCGCTTCTTCTTGTCCAGCCCGCGCAGGAGAAGAGAGCGAGCGACCTCATTCAGTCCCGTCTGGTTAGGCAGAAAAAGTGTCATTTCCACACCAAATACACGCAGGCGGCTGCAGCAGGGTCGAGCGCAAAGCAGACGGAGCGGAGAAGCTGGCCGAAGACCGAAGGAGGCGGAGGCACATTTTCGCGGCGGCGGCGACTTCCACCTCCTCCTCCTTTTCTTCATTCCAGTCGGAGAAGTCTCGGAAGGCAATATCGGCGGCAGCGAAGTCCCTCCGTCCTGCACCACCTTCCCCTCCTCGTGCGCTCCACAACGGAGGAGGCAAAAAAAAAGCGCTGCCAGGCAGGAACGGGCACCGCCGGATCGCTGGACTCGGGACTTAGCGCTTGAGCTCCTTTCACTGTGGACGGCGAGGTGCTCCTGCCGTAGGACTCGCAGCTCCGCAGACTTTTATTGAAAAGCCCCCGAAACCAAAACAATCGGCTGCGTCTGCGTTTATGAGGCCAGCCCCCTCCAGCCGCCGACACTCCGTCTCGCTCTGAGGAGAAAAACACGTGACGGCGCCAATGCGTGGACCATCCCCATCTCCAGCCTCGGCGGCGGCGGCGGCGGCAATATAAGCGCGAGAAGGGCTCCCGGCAGCCTAGCTTAGTAGTGCGGCATTCCAATCCGCCCTCGCCTGCCCGCCTGCCGCGGCTTTCATTCAGCACCGCAGCGAAGGCGCTTACCTTTGGGCGTCGATCCGTTCGCAGCCCCGAGGGGGTCGTTCTCCGATTGGAGTACCTACCTGTCCTTCAAACCATCTAAAGCTGTGGGAAACCATAGGGGAAGCACCCATGCTTGGTTGAGAAGCACGGAGTGTAGTATTTTTTTTTTATTATTATTATTTTTTAGCAGAGAGGGGAAAAGAGGGAGGGAAGGAGGAGACGCCATTCAGTCGTGTTATTTACAAACGAATGGGTTGCGAATTGCTCGACCGCTCTCTGCCGAGCAGTCGCTGTGATTTAAGCAGAGACAGAGGCCTCTGCGTTGCTATTTCTTCCGTTCTTGCCTCAGCCTCTTTACCGTTTGCATTATTAATAAATCTTACAAATCTCTTACATGCATTGTTTTAAGCCGCTTTTTATCTTGACGAGGAACAGAATGGTGCACAAAGGGCTTGGACAAACTTACCATGCCAAAATAAAATACAGCAATATAGTACCCTTTAAAGACAAGTTGGGCAAGCAATGAGGAAACGCCGAGACAAATCCATAATCCACAACTGTCCAATTATTTTATTAGGATCGATTACATGCTACAGGAGAATAACAAGCTTTCAAGTTAAAGAATGCCTTTTAACAACAGAAGTAATACAATTTCATACTGAGTAAAAGAAAAGATTATCCAGCAGACATTTACAATAGATAGCAATCTATTTTAAATGTCTGCTGGATATTTAAATAAACCACCACCAACATCTGTAAATTAAAGCATTTTTAACAAGCCTTCACTAATTTTAGTTTTTACTACTTATTTATTTCCAACCGTAGGAAAGACAGACTTCATAATGTATTGAAGTTTGTAAGTCTTCCCTGGCTGGAAATAGATTTCACAGGTCTCATTTCTAAATACATGTGTTTAGGATTAAGCTGGTTCTTTCAAGAGACAGGACCAGAAAAGATGTCCCTAACAAGGTAAACAGAAAGTGAATCATGGATCATGATTGTTAAAATGCTAATTTCAAGAGGGGGAAAAAAGCAAATATCTTCATTTTGGGATCATACATTCTAAAAGTGAACCAAAACAGATTATTTCATTTGTAGCAAATGACACATGAATTAATGAAGCACTTTGTTTTCCTTCTATAGACCTGCTTATTTCTAAATAAATAAATAAACATTTCCCCTCTTTTCCCACGTTTTTTTCTTTCCAGAAACATTCAGTTACAGGAATAACAATGTTTCACAATGTCTTTTCATTGGTACTGCTGGGAACCAACTGTTTGGAAGCACCTTAAATACAATGTGTTCCTGTTGTTCAGTTATGTCTGACTTTGTGACCTGATGTATAACATTTTGCAAGAATTGTGTCACTAACTGTTTCGTTGAGTTCTTGTTGCAGGTTCATGCTACTGCTATTAGTGAGACTATTTAGTACTATCTAGATATCTCACACTATTTGGTACTGACACTTTTAATACTGGTTAAAATGGATCAAATAAGCACAGAGGACAGGTCTGTTAACACGCTATTTTTAGATAAGTGAAATTTCAATGTTCAGGAGCACTGTGCAACCCAGCTCTCTACAATCTAGAGTTCTCTCTGTGAGATGAAGCTACATTTTGCTAAGACCCAACCACTAGGCTGGCTATGAGCTCTGGGACCTGTGGTTTGAGGAGGAACCAGGTTCAAGAAAGCTATGGATACTGAGACCTGCTGCCAGGAACACTAGGACAGCAATTGATTTTTGCCCCAGAGTTTACCATGTTCTTCTGCAGATATGCTTGAACAGAACACTTAGTTTTAATCATCAGAAATAAAATCAACTATAATAACAACTACAACTTTGGGGATATCTCCCACAGAACAGTTGTTGTAACTGTTGATTTGTTGAAATCAGAGAATATTTCAGTAGGTTATTCAGTAGGTTATTCAGCTAACTTAAGTAGTAAGTAAGCTTAGGTGTGCAGTTTCTCCAATTTCACTCTTGACTTTCACTTTCACTTCTAATATCAGAAGAAAAATAATAAAGTGAAAGACCAATTTCTTTCTTTCATTGCTACATATGCTCACAAAGGTGTTTTGTAACAAACAGCCTTTACTAACACATTTTTTTCAGATCAGTATATCCTTCAGGAAAATGATACAGGCATTAAATCTTCTCTTCATTAGATACTTTCCCATGTGGCAAAAACACAATTCTTAATTCTGAGTGTTGAATACAGTAGTTGATCTGATGGCTTGAAAAAGTGGACTGAGGACCAATTAGCAGTTTGTTATATCTGCAAGAATTAACATACAATTCACTTCTTTGTGAAAGGTTTGAAACAAGAACATGTAATATTTATATGTAGTCCATTACTGCCAATTTCATCATCAGTATTTACATGCCATAGTTTGTTGTAATATCTTTAAAGCTAAATTGTTTCATGTTTCATTGAGTGGTGTGGTAATTACCATAAGATTAGCACTAATGACAATGTTCCAATGTTGTCAATATTGTTGACAAAAACATTAATAAATGGGATAAAAAATGTTAGGAATTAATCTAAAAGCAAAAAAATCAATCATATATTTTTAAAATAATGAATCTATGATACCAGAGAGGAGGATGGTATGAAAAGTTGTTTTCCTTGAGAAACATGTAGTAATACCTATATTTTTCCTCAGTGAAATTACATTATGGAAACATTATATTTCACATATTTTTAAAAAATAATAGACTAAATTAAGAAGTGCCAAAAGAATATTATAGTTTAATAATAACTTAAAATATAAAAAAAGCATTTGCTTTCTGTATATGCATTCCAAAATTCTGAACATTCCCCTGTAGATGTGAAAGATATAATATAAATTAAATTTAAGAACATAGTAAATAATACAGATAAACTATCAAAAACCATAAGCACATATTCTCAAATAGCTTCTCTCAGTAGTTTTTGATGAATGAAATTAGTTCACTGACATGCTTAATACTGAGCTCTAATTACCACTTGATAGACTCACTTCTTTGGTTATTTTGGAGAAAGTTCCATTTATGTCTACAGGAATAAATATTGTGCCATTCAGTAATACAAAAGACATAGAGTTCAAGTTAACCCAATCTAACATATTCTATTACCTTTAAAGAAATTTAGCATCAAGAATGCAATCTTTTAAGTTGTATTCCATCTTTCTCTCAAAGGCTCAGGATAGTGTTCACAGTTCTTCCTACTCCAGCTTGATCCCTATAATAATAGGTCTGTGAAATTCTATTATTATAGGGACAATAGCTTCATTTACCAATTCTTCATTAACTTTACAAACATAGCAATCTAGGAATTGTCCAAGTATTCTACAGACTTGCATATTTATATTATACTACAGATTTGCATATTTATATTATAATACTGTACAAATAGCTTGTTTCTAAATTGAGGTATTAAACTGGGACTGGGGGGAAAAAAACCAGGTTCAAATCCTCAAAGATATACAGAGATAACTATGTGACTTTTCTCAAGTTAACCTAACTTCAGAAGGTGGGAAATCTGCCTTTTGCTTTGGTAAAATACAATAGTAAAAAAAGTCAGCAATAATGCCTGAATTAAGCATTTGATTAGTGATGGGATATTGATATGAGTGTGAGAGTGTGTGTGTGTGTGTGTGTGTGTGTACAACTCTGTGTGTGTATGTGTGTGCATGCATATATGATTAGACATTCTGTAGCACAAAACAGAACTGAAATTCTTTCATGTTTGTCTATAAAGGATTCAAAATGAATCACAATAGAGAAGAAAAAATATTTTGCCAATTCTTTTTACAGTATTGTTTACAGCCATTGCTTTATTCTTTCACTTTAAATAACTCTATTATGAAATAATCTCAGGTAATCAGGGACAATGTAAGGAGTGTAATGAAACTCCTGAGAACAAATGTAGTTGAGTTATAGAGAGGGTAATGTTTCCAAGTCAGGTATGAGGCCTTTCCCTCTGATAAAGCAGCACCATATTACAAACAGATTCCCCCCTCCCACTCCAAGGAATTTGTTTGCTAAATGCCTGCAAACCACTTAAACCGTGACTTAAAAAATTGGAAGATTATGAAGTTTTCCCCTCTACTGTAAGCTTTTATGTGTATATACTGACATTTTCCCCTCCTGTTCATAAGAAATAAAGTCACACTAATATGTTTTAAAATAAAAATAAGCTACATTATTTTAAATGTGGAACATAATTCTTTGGTACACATCTACAGTATATCAAGAATCCAAAAATGGGGAATATATTGCTCAATTCTGCCATCTGTAGGACATTTGTTTGAGGTTTCTGAATGCAGTATTTGTACTGCAAAGGTACTTAATCACAGGAACGCAAAATGTTTGTTCACGTACTTTGTACAATGTGATAAATTATTCTGTGTGATCCCTCTGAATTAAAGAAATAAAGAAGATAGATTTTATTACTATCTACTGTCATTTTCTGATCAATAGCTATCAGATAGACAAAGTCACTCTTATCATTTGTGTACAAGATGATGGACCGGATAGGGCTGTGTTTTGAATAAAACACAGCCCTATCCCTATGAATAAAAATTGAAGGAACACACACACACACACACACACACACTGATTTGATAGATGCAAATCTTTCATATATTTCCTTTTGTTGGTCAGACTACTAATCCAAGGATTTAACAAAGTACAGGTTGTCCTCAATTTACAACAGTTCATTTAGTGACTGTTCAAAGTTACAACGGTACTGAAAAAAGTGGGTCTTTTTTCACACTTATGACCGTTGCAGCATCCCTATGGTCACATGATTTACATTTGGATGCTTGGCAGCTATTTCATATTTATGACGGTTGCAGTGTCCTGGGGTCATGTGATCACCTTTTGCAACCTTCTGACAAGCAAAGTCAATGGGGAAGCCAGATTCACTTAAGAACTGTGTTACTAATTTAACAACTTCAGTGATTCACTTAACAAATGAAGCAAGAAAAGTCGTAAAAGGGGGCAAAACTCACTTAACAAATTTCTCACTTAACAACATAAATTTTGGATTCAATTGTGATCATAAATTGAGGAATACCTGTATTTGCATCCATTGGAAATTTATCCATCCATAATGTCCATCCTACTACAAAGTGTTTTCCTTCTTTCTATCGAAAGACATGGCTGTACTATTAAAAAGGCAGTAAATATAATTGCAGGGTGGCAACCATGTTCATAACCCTAAAATCTACTAGCAATTATCTTTAGAATTTTTTTCAGATAATAAATTAATAGAAAGTAAATACCATTAATATGTTACTGTTGCTGATCCATGTTGTATATTCTGAAATTATCTATCTAGAAAGAATTTGAATTGCAATAATAAATGATCATCAGCAATCAGGACAAGTGAACAGATATACTTGAAAACACACAAACAAACAAATATAATAGTGTCCAAAAATGAAGAAACATAAAAGTTTAGAAGAAGGCAACTCTAAAGTTGTGTTGTATCTATTTTTATTTTCAATTACATAAAATTTTTGTAAGTCAAGATAATGGAAGTAACTCTTTAGGACTGTGAAAGGAATTATAATTAGAGGTGAAAAATGCATTTTTTCCCCCAAAAAAAGAGAGATAATTTTAAAAAGTAGATCATACATTTTTCTAATCTTTTTAACAATAAGCATATTTTAATAGACCCTGGAGTGTGACATATTTATTCATTAATAACTTAGTATATCTATTAAGAAATATGCAAGAACAGTTAAAGAAATGAATGGGAAATTGGATTACTGAGCACAATCAACCTATTATTTTGAAGAGATAAGAATCCTAGTAATGTCTTTCCAACAAAATGTCTATTTTTCACTTTCATTTGATTTGCACAATAGTGAATATTATTGAATGCAAACTGGATCAGGATCTCATTTCCATCCCATGGCCTAACTTCAAAACCCTCATTTCAGGCTCTGTTTAGAGTTCCCTATCTCTTCTTGGCAGCCTGTTTCTTGGGAGAGAGATGTTGGTATAGAAAAGGAAGGTGCCTTACAACAGTTAGCTGTAATTACCACCAGCAGTGTGGTTTTCTCTATCCTGAGATTATCCTGAGAAAATGCAAGTGTTGACAAGGGGAAGATATGTGTCTACACCATCATAATTCAATAGTAGTGAACACTGTGGTTTAGACATGTGTACTGTGCATAGTTCTTATGAACTGCCCACTATCATGTTCCTACAAAAATTCACCTTTTATTTATGTTTGTTTGCTGGCATGGTAACATAACCAGATGGCAAGGAATATTAGTTCATCTGAAGAATATCTCCTTCATGACAAAGTATGAAGCTAGGACAGTTACTGACAATTCTCAATTTCTCATTGGATACCCATTCCTAAGAGGTCTGTAAGGGGCGTGCATAAGCGCACCAGCGTGCCTACCGTCCCTGTCCTACTGTCCTATTGTCCTCATCTATCTGTATTCACTTTGATTATGTTTATGTTTATACCTATACCTGCTATCTTGTACATGTTTGACAAACAAATAAATAAAATAAATAAATAAATTTGCAAACCCCTAATATAGCAAGCTAAACAGAAAAACACCAGACTCATAAGCCGAAGGTTTTTCGTTATGGGGTAAGAAAATACTATGGCAAAATAAAATCCATAATTTAGAATGTTATTTTGTTTTGTTTCCCTGAATATAACTTCCTGAATTTGAGAATTTAACCTTAATCTAGAAATGATTTGCGCTTATGACAAATACAATTAATTTCTTGGGTAAGGCAAGGAATCAGTTGCTTCATTTTTGCCGAATTTTAAACACATATTAAACCATCCAGTGAAAGTCCTTACCCACACGTTGACAGAGTGTCAATGTATAATCACCATACTTTTTTAAAAAATTCTAACATAAGTAATTGTTCAAAGTAACTTTGCTTGTGCTTCCTTTCATACCGCACCTCAGCCAAGACCATGGCTTTGCATGCAGAACAGCTTAAGTTTAGTTGCTGGCATCAACATTAAAGGACTAGATGGTAGATGATGGAGTACAAGGTCTGAGAAGCTGGGAGCCAATGGCAATAATGCTATAGTCTTAGTATAAGTCAGCCAAGTCTTCTAATATTAAATGAGGGTGCATTAATAGGGTGGAGGAGTGCATGCTTTCCAGTTTAATCATTGACATATCTACTTAAACAAAATATTGTTCATGATATTAACAAAGAAATATTACAATTCTCTTAAGAGTCTTTGCCAATCTAAGTAGACAATACTGTGCTTCCTGGATGAATAGTATGATATGGTATAAGGAAGGTTTGTATGTCCATAAATTATGCTTAGTGATTAATAAAATGGGTTTAAAGGAAACAGATGGTAGGATCTCTCAAGTATCATTCATTGAGAGGAATATTGTATGCCCATTTTCATAATTCAAAAACTGTCATCTCTCTTCAGCTTGGCTTGTCATGGGGATTAGGGCAAGAAGCACACAAATTTCTAATTGCAGATTGCCATATGAATTCTGCTACAAAAAGATTCATAGGTTTAATTTATGAGGAAGTGTTCATGTCATGCATGGCTAATGTCATTATGTAGTCATAATCTATAGTTCACTGTATGATAGGGTTAAGTGCAATGAATTCTATTAGTTCCTTGTTTATTATTAGTCTTTTCATCTATGGAAATGAAACCAAGGAAAATTAGCATCAACATACCATTCCAAAATGTATAGCAGAAATAACTACAGTATATGCAGAAGCACATACACATATAGTGTATGAATTTTGGCAGTTAAGGAGATGGGTAAATCTAGCCAGCTCTAACAAATTCACAATTGAATGAAACCTAGAATCAGATTAACTGTTGAACTGAAACAGATTACATATCACTGTGATTACTAACACTGGATAGAATATGGGTCCCCAGTATGGTTCCTGGAATGACAATGTGTCTGCTGATTAATTCTTTGGCACTTACCAAGTCCCCATCCAACCTAATTTTATTGTTTTAATAGTTTTTAATTAAACAAACTGGGAAGCCAGCATGATGCAAAACAAGGTACTGCCTTCAAATCTAACCTATCTTCCCAGCAATGCTCTACCACCTGATTTCAAGTCCCAAAGACAAGATGTGTGTGATCTAATGACATTCACTCATATAGTGACAAATGGCAAGGGCTGGATTCCTTTGTGCAAAGAAATTCACCCTCAATTTTATATCTTCTATATAATTTGAACATTGCAGACAATTATGTGTTAACCCATTCTTTAAGATAGCAGATAGATGTTCTTTCAACTTTATCTCCCTCTTGCTATACTTTCCTCTGTTTTCTTATCCATACAGATTCTTAGTGGATTCAGGATAATAGCAACTTTGTTAAGATTAGTTCTAAGCAGATTATACACAACATATAGACTTGATAGAAAAAGCAAGCATACATCCCTTTAGTGACTGGAAAAGCATTGAGTATTATCAGAACCTTTGGTTGACAGGTCTTTCCCAGGCCTTGGTCTACACTAAGTTAGGAAAAAGAATTGCCTGTTTCTGCCTTTTATATCTTTTCATTTCATACAATATTTACATTCCACTTTCCAGCTTTAGCCTGGTGTAAAACATTAGTGCCTATGTATGGTACTAAAGCAACTATGTCAAATATAAACAAAAGAAGTAAGAAGCTTCTGCAGCTTCACTAAAGCTGTTCAATTTCTAATAACATACAATTCCCCAATCTGGCTGGCATAGTTTTAGAATATTAATATGGACTGAGGAATAAGGAATAAAGATGTTTATATATTTAATTGAAATTTTAAAAAAATCTTGATTTGAGATTGAATTTAAAAAATTGGGCTTTTGACATTTAAATGTATGTTCAGTTGAAAAAGAATCGTGTTCCTCAGCAGCATATACTGCTGAAAAGTACAGTACAAAATACTTACCTAGAAATGCATAAATGTGAAGTAGCTGTTCATTCAGCACTCCTTGACTCATCTAACAGATAATGTAATCATGTCACTGTTTATGGAGATTCTCAGTCATCCAGGTCATGATTGTCCCAAAGGTGCTTTTTCAAGAGGCAACTGGATTTTCTGTTGTTGTTTTTTGAAGACATTTCGCTTCTCATCCAAGAAGCTTCTTCGACTCTGGCTGGATGGTGGGGAATAGAAGGATTTATGCTCCTTGCAGACAGCTGGTCATTTGCATTCTTTTAGAGAGACCTTGTGGCTACCTGGAGGTTTATCTGTGTCATCAGGGTCACCTGAGTAGTGCAAATGGGTGTGGAGCCTTCTTGGAACTGTTGAAAGGACTGTGTTGTAGACTGGAGATAGATGAAGTGGTATCCCTCCAGGTGGCCTCCAGGTGACCTCAATGACTCTCTAAAAGAATGCAAATGACCAGCTGTCTGCAAGGAGTATAAATCCTTCCATTCTCCACCATCCATCCAGAGCTGAAGTTCTTCTTGGATGAGAAGCGAAACATCTTCAAATAAAAACCAGAAAGTCCAGTTGCCTCTTGAAAAAGCAACTTTTGGATAATCACGTCACTATTGAACTTTTTATCATTTTATTTCAGCAATGTTGGTTCATATCTCTGTCTGTGCATTTGTATCTTGGCATTTTATTATTGGACAGCACTATAGACATATAAATTCATATGTACATAAGTATAACTTCTGCCTGCATGTCAGATTATCAGGGGAAACCAAAGTATAACAATATTTGGATTAGTTCACTTTCTGTTAATCCTTCCTTCTCTGAAGACTCCATGTCTTATTACATTGGAAAAAGCAGCAGGAAACCCCTGTAATAATTATCTCATATTAACTATAGTAGCATTGCTCTGCAGCCATCTGTCAGCTGTTAGAGATGTCTAATAACTTTTTCCCTGCTGTCCCATAAATGTTTGGCTTCACCATAGACCTGCCTATGCCACATTCTTAGGAAGGCAACCAGCATTCTAGGAGCCCTGGTGGTGCAGTGGTTAAAGTGCAGTATTGCAGGCAAACTCTGCCCACAGCCTGGAGTTCTCAAGATTGACTAAGCTTTCCATCCTTCCAAGGTTGGAAAAATGAGGACCTACTGTAGATTGTTAGGGGCAATATGCAAATAATTCTTTACATTGTAAACCACCCAAAGAGTGCTGTAAAGTGCTATGGGGCAGTATATAAGCCTTAATGCTATTGCTAAATGCTATTCTCCAGCTGCTGGGTCTGTAGAAAAAGTGACTTTCAGTTATGCTGGATATCCACAGTTGAAGAGCTAAATCTTAATGGACTTTGAGTGCCCTTCCTGGGTTCTCCTCACTGGTGTGAAATCTTTGCTGGCTTTTACAGTCTGGGAATGAAACAGCTTCCTATCCTGAACTTCTTCAACCTCAGTACTAGATGGCTCTTTCAATTTACTCCTAGACATACATTAAATACATTTCCAGCAATGGAGAAGGAGCCATTTAATGAGTGCTTAGAAATTAAGCCATGATCTACATCGGAAGCATGACCATGTACTTTTTGAAATTCAGCTTTATTTTAAGTAGGCTAAGTGTAAAAAAAAGTAATTTTTTTAGACTTTAAAAAAAAACTTTTATTAAATCATTGCTAAGGAGTAATTATTTTCAGTGTAATTTGAGAATTAAATGGAGGAGTAAAGAGAGAGAGCAGAACCTTTTAAAAAAAAATCCTCTTTCATCCCCATTGAAGCTCATTTAGTCTACAAAATGATTCAAAATCTGAAGGTAAGCATTCAAACAATAGAAAGCATTTTTTTTTTTTTACAATTTAGTGCCCTCTATTTGTGATTGTGTTTTGGAGTAAAGAGTTAAGTCTTTAAAGAAGTTGGTGTAGGTCTCCTACATGTGAAGTGTGTGAATGCTGTAGGCTCAGAATGTGGGTGAGAGTGTAGATTCCAAAGAGAATGCTTGTGTTTCTGGCCTCAAAGTCTCCATTTGTCATAGATGGAGTTCTTTTGGAAGGTTCTTCTGGAAGTTATACTTTGCAGCAGCATCTGTTTGTCTTTCCACTGTTTACATACTTGTTATTATGTCATTATGGCAAGTCCAAGCACAGTTATTCTTTGGATTTGGCATTTCTTACATTCTGCAGTTCAATTCTTGCCTACCCTGTAAATAACAAAACACATGCTAAAAACATATTGTAAGATAAAATATGTTTAAATATGCATACTTTTAAAATAAAATACATTCAGAAATGTGTATTTTGTGTGGGTAATTTAAATATATTTTTCTTTTAATTCAGAGACAATCTAGAAATAACGTGAAACATACTTAAGGATGAACATATGCAAAACTGATTTAGGGCACTTCTTTCACAAAATGGGCCAGTTCTAAGCTACCCCAGACCTCGGTGACCACTGACCCTGTGCTTCACTCACCCTATCATTTTCTCTACAAGGAGTACTGACTTATCAGGGGAGATACTAACAAGAGTTTTGACTACTTCCCCCTTTTCTTTGTCATAGACATGCAAAATGCTGAGCAAATCCACTTTGGAAAAGGATGAACACAAATGCCATCTTGCAGAAGTGTCCATAATCTGGAAACTGACTACTTCATATTCATGTTTTTACAGAGCAAAAACAACAGTATTGTTTTTGTTATTCTAGTTTTACATTTAAATTTCATATGCCTTTATTTATCATGGTTCAAATTGTAGGAGTTTTGTCATAAAGAAGATGACCCCTATATACATTAGACTGAGTTTTCTGGTTCACATATTTTAAGATATAAATATGACAGTTAATCTAATGCATACAAATAATGCTGAATTGATAAAAAAAATATCCTTGTAGAAACAGAACACTTACAATGGTAGTTTCCTGGTTATGGTGAAAATCCTGACAATACATACTAGTGGAATTATCTATACTATAATTTCTTCTAATAATCTCAAATATATTTTTGTGGGTGATACCAAAGTTCAAGTTTGTAATATTGCTCCTGGGTCTTTTATACCCCAAGATATCTCTTTTTGTATAAGTTAGGTATCACATTCTTTTTTGTAGAACATTTCATGTGAGATCTGTCCTCCACAGAAAATAGGTACTGATGCTGAATAGTAAGGGTCTGATTGCAAAAGGATCACTATTAGCAAATGCTCTTGAGTCCTGTCTTTGTGAGTGGATCAGCTTATGCATGAAAATGAACTTCTGTAATGAAAGAGATGACAATGTTTTTGAAAGGGACAGAAATAGCAACATTGGTGGGGAATTAGAACAAGTTATTGCTATATGGTCAAAATATATTGGGGCATGGCTTAAAATATGCATAATTATAATCACAAAGGCTGTGTTGACATAACCTGATTAAGTAGGTCAGTCAAAAATCTAACCATAACACTCACACATCATGCTAAGCTTGATGTATATTAACCTTGATTGTTGTTCATTGCATTTTTTAATTTATAGTTTAGCATGTTGGGCTAAACCAGAACTTTAGTAAGTTTATGGTTCAATAATACATTGCACACACACACACACACACACACACACACACACACACACACACACACACACACACACACACACACACACAGGGTTAGCTCATTAACCATGTTAAACATAATATGGTAAACACAGTTAAGCAGTACTTTTTAATTCTTGCAATTTCATGTTTACTATTAGTTCATTACCCTAAAATTAGTGTTGTGATAATATTTGTATAAATTAGTAAATATCATTACAAAATTGGAATAATCTCAGTGTTGCAGAAAAAACTATAGGGAATGTCTTTTATTCCTGAGTATGTTGTCTTTACTAGAAATAATGTAACCAATACTAGCAAATGAGAAATTAAGCAAAAACTAGCTAACATAATCATGTGGATAACAATCTAGCTATATTGTTAGTTCAATGGGTTCTCAAGAAATAGACTCAATCCTTGGTTTGCCTCTTCAATCACTAAAATCCTGCCCAAAATCAGTCAGAAATAACAGGATTGTATTGGTTTTTTATTATTATTGATTTTCTATTAAATACATTTCTTAGTGCTTAATAAATATTGTGTTGTCTGAGTATTTAATTTGTTTAACAATACAAATTTACATTCTTAATCTCCACCTCTTTTTTCTAACCATTGGTAAAACAGATTCCATGTTTGATAATATTCTACATCTTCTTTCTGTTTAATTTTCAATGTCAATTTATCCATTTCTGCACAATCTAGTACCTGACTATCTCTTCATCTCACGGTATATCTTCATTTTTCCAGTATTGTGCGAATGTAATCCTCGCTGCTGTTAAGACATGTAATAATCAATTTTTTTCTGATATTATACCTAATAAAAACAATTCAGGTTTAAAATCTACATGTTTCCCTATAATCTTTTCTAGCCATCTGTGTATCTTTGCCCAATTTTTTTTTGCTTTGAAGAGGATTGTATTGTTAATTGGCAACTTATAAGCAATTAAGAGGTATAGTACAGGGGTGGGTTCTAACTTACCTCGCTGCCGGTTCGCTTCCTCCCGTGCCGCATGGCCGCGCTTTGCGCGTGCGCGCATGTGCAATGCAAAAAAATAAAAAAAATTCCCCCCCAAAAAACAAAAACAAGATGGCAATGCATGCGCAGTGCCGGAAACTCAGCTTCTGCGCATGCGCCGAAGAAGAAAAAAACCCAGAAAAAATACAAAAAAACACCCCACCCCCCCCCCCAAAAAAGCCGAAAACAAGATGGCAACACATGCGCAGTGCCGGAAACTCGGCTTCTGCGCATATGCAGAAGAAAAAAATCTGGAAAAAAATTCAAAAAACAATTTTAAAAAATTTAAAAAAAAATTAAAAAAAGATAGCGGCGTCCACGGACCGGCACCGACCGAACTGGATCTGTGACATCATTGTGACATCACCAGCGGGTCGCTACCAGTTCGGGCAAACCGGTCCAAACTGGGAGGAACCCACATCTGGTATAGTATGACAACTCAAGACTAAAGAAAGTATAATTTCACCTGTGTACACTGCCATCATTGAGTCAAATCAAAACAGAACAAAACTGTAGTTAGAAAGAAATTCAGCTTTTTCAAGTCTGAGATAATCAAGAGAGATGTTGCATATTCACCAACTGTTTTATTTTGATAGAACCATCACTATCATTACTTTTTTAAATTTTTGTTTTCCACTTTCCATTTATCATGTTACAGTCTAAATTGCCTGCAACTGAGGGAATCCAAGGGTTATGACTCAATGGTGGGCTTCACATATGAGGAGTTCAATGGTTGGCCTTTTCTGAGAGGAGTCCACCAATGAGTTGGTGAACTAAGTCTATAGGAGGTGGAGAGCAGAATGTCTTTGTTGTGTTCATATGGAGGGAGGGACTGTTCTTTAACAGCTCTTAAAGAATTTGGCTACCTGTTTGACTGAAGACAAAAAAAAGTATTGGAAAAAAATACTTAAAATAAGAGCACTTCTACACCACTACCATTTTACTTTCCTACGCAGTTAAAATGTAATCTGTGATTGTGTTCACTTGAAATGCTGAGAACACAGAAGAAAATCACTGTCTTCTCCTGAGGCAAGGGTGCAGCATTTCTCTACACAAAAGTGTCAGCCCCACTAGGGAGGCCAGACTAGAAAATCAACTTCACAGGAAGGTAGAAACTATACTTTATTGAGATCAGGCAGGGTAACAGAATCTTGCAAGTGTAACTGTAATTTACTTCCCCTCCATTATATAGTCCAGTGAATAGGAAGACATTTGCCCAAATTGTTTCCAAATCCTACTTCCCAGAAGTTAAATAATGCTTCACACCCTTTGCTTAGGTGGGTTTTTGCATAATTCTGACAAGGTCATCTCCCTTTTTACAAAAAGAGGGTTACAAAAATGAAGAAACAGAGCTGGCATACTTCAAACATTATTCAAAAAAAGGGCAATCAATCTCACAAAAACTTCTTTTATTTATTAAACATTTTTTTTCAGATATACTCCTTTAAGAAGTCCATTCTTTTAAGTTAATGTAAATCTTGAAGCACACACATCATTTCTTTTTGGCTGATGCAGAGCCTCAAAAAGTAAGCTGTTTTAAGGAATAGCAGAAAGGTGCTTTCCTAACACCATGTTTGTAGCATTTATTCCAAATCCCAGAAGCTTTAATAAAAATGCAGAAGCAGCCTGCCATTTTGCACAGCCCACGCACTGTTGAGGAAGGGGAAGCTGATAAGATACTTGTGCATTTTATCCAGGCAGCTACAAAGCTGGTATTAGACTTTTCATTCAAAATCTATTTACTAACTGATTCAGGGGTGGGTTCCTCCCGGTTCGTACTGGGTCGCCCGAACCGGTAGCGAGCTGCTGGTGACATCACAATGGCATCATTGACCCGCTTTGGTCGGTGCCGGTCCGTGGGCGCCACCATTTTTTTCCGAGGATTTTTGGCAAATTTTTGAAGTTTTGTGCCGTTTGTGCTCTGCTGCTGCTTCGGAAATAGCCCTCCTGCCCGCCCCCGGGTGTATGCTGACCTTTATTCTTTGCCTGAAGCACAGCTGATCCTCAGCTGTGTTTCGGGCCGATTATAGTGACTGAGCATGCATGGAAGCAGAATTGCATCGGGGGAACGCGCGCGCAACGTCGCGATGCACACTGGTGGCGAAGGTAAGTGGAACCCACCCCTGAGCCACGCCCACAGAGTGGTAGTAGAAATTTTTGGAACCCACCCCTGAACTGATTACATAGTCTCTGAGTAGTTTACAGATGCAAAATATTATTACCAATAAATATAGAGATAATAACAATAGTAGCAGAGAATGCACTGCTAAGGCTGAAATCTGATGCACCCTTATTGCACAATAAATGAACTCAGATATATTTATTCAAAGGATTGTACTTTAAGTGAACTTGTCTGACCCAACAGGACTTTTTATATGTGCTTAAATTCAGAATTGGATTGCTACATATTGGTGAATCGTTTGGAATAGTGAAAAAGTAGAGTGGATCCAGACTCCTAAACAATGATTTTGATGCATCATGTATTGTACAGAGAAAATAATATCATGTGACTCCTTTT
Organism: Thermophis baileyi; assembly: GCA_003457575.1. Classification (NCBI taxonomy): domain Eukaryota; kingdom Metazoa; phylum Chordata; class Lepidosauria; order Squamata; family Dipsadidae; genus Thermophis; species Thermophis baileyi. Next base: position 2,535,451 of record QLTV01001459.1, read on the forward strand.
AAACTCTCCAAATGAAATGAACTAGAGGCAGTAAGAGGTTCAAACTGCATATTATATTATTGTGATATGTAGTATAAGACTAACAGGATTACAATTCTAAAATTATGAAGATTAGAGGAATAGATAGGAATAAAAACACCTATACAAGTTATTGTTCTTCCTTAAATTAAAAGCAATTGATTACAACATATATCTACATGATTCCTCTAAGGCAAACACATACACATTTCTTGAGTTTTGGTGCTTTCAGAATGTGATTTTTTAAAAAGGGATTAGTATTTAAGGCAGATTACCTAAAGCAATTTCCCTGAGGTGGGGGTGTACCTTCTCACTTTCAGATATGATCAATATGCACAAACAAAGTGTAGATTTTCACAGTTGTTTATTGGCAAAATGACTTCCAGGTAATAAATACTATGTGAAATAATGAATATGTATTTATGTTTTGCTAGCCAAAAGGAGATCTAAAACTGAACTTGACAACAGGTGTAATATTATATATTGCCTGCATTTAGTGGAGTGGCCAAAACTAATTGCTTATTGCTAGGTAGATGATATTGATAATATTTTCCTCTCTTTAAATTATTTGGGAATTTATACTTTCTATTGATTCTCTAATAATTCTGGGGAATGTTTTTTACAATGTCCCAAGATGCTAAAGTCAGCTCTATTTTGTGATTTCACTCTTTGGTTGAACACCTTTTGTGGTGTTCAGCCAGTACTAAGGTTGACTCAGCCTTCCATCCTTCTGAGGTGGGTAAAATGAGGACCCAGATTGTTGGGGGCAATATGCTAACTCTGTAAACCGCTTAGAGAGGACTGTAAAGCACTATGAAGCGGTATATAAGTCTAACTGCTATGGCTATTGCTACTAAGGGTCCAATATTTTTAAGCTTAATGTTCCATTCATATGCTTTAATTATGTATTCTAATGTATCCAGTGCTGGGGACTGTTTTATGTTAAATACCATCCTAGTTTTTTGTTCGGAGAGTTTATCTTTATTAGAAAGCAGCAGTTATTCTATTTTGACCTCTGTTACAAAACTTTTTGTATACTTTTTTGGTCCTTTTTTTTTTGTTACAATGAAATGTTCAGTGACTGATAATAATTTTTGGGGGGGGAGGGAGGATGTTATTAGATATTTTTCTTAGAATAGTTTTATCACTTGTGGAGAATACGTATTACAAAGGAAAGCATTTTACAGGTGTTAAATTTAATTTGGCATCCTAGTTATATCACAATGAAATAATCATTGATCTTTTTGGTTGAGGATGGTGGCTTGATGAAGTATTTTGGTAATATCTCCATGTGTCTCCTTTGTATATACTTCATATTTTAGATGTTGATCATTACCTTGCTTGAATAGCACATCCAAGTATAGGAAATTACAATTGTTTCTCAATGTCTGTGGTTAATTTTCTGTTCTTGTAAACGTTATACAGAACATATTTATTGTACACTGGGCTGAATTATACCTGTTTGCAGCAGCAAGATGTTCAGAACTAATAAGTAGCTATATAGATGATTTGAAGCGTTCTATTTAACATCATTTTAAAATTCTGTTTCCATATTAGCATAATAAATTACAAATGTCTGTTTTTGTATCTCACTGACATTACAGTACTCTGAAACATTTAGAAATAAACCCCATAATAATGTTTCAGGGATTACGATACTATCAAATTTAGAATTGTTAGCTTGGTGAATTTGTTTTTAAAAAAGCATTATTTGATTTATATTCTCTTGTGAGTTTGATCTGCTCAAAGCACACACATCCATTTATTAAATGATAGACTAATAAAGCAAGCTAGTATTTAAACACAACTACCATAATAGGAAAAGGATTTATAACCTGAGCAAAATAACCTCGCACCACTATGCAGCTTTGATCTTAAATGAACTCACTGTAAAAGAACCTCATTCTGAAAGTTATCTGTCTTTGAAGACAGGCTAATCTGAAGACAGTAAATTGATGGCTGCATCCCAAGTGCTCTTAAAACATATGTCTAGTAAAAAGTACTGCAATTGTTCACTTAAATATAAAGGTCTCACAATACTTCTGAAAAATGCTTGAGCTGAAACTATCGTATGTCTAGAGGAAAAGAGGTGGGGCACTAATTGAGAAGGAGTGGGATAGCTTAGCTCTTTGCCTTTTGGCACAATGAAAAATACACACTGAGAAGGGATAGGAAGGAATGTACGTCTCTCCCTAGCAACTAGTTATGTTTCCCTTAGGGGACCTCACAGTTTTGAAAGCACTAGAACAGTAAGAGAAGAGTTGCTTGTATTCCGGGGGGGGGGGGGACTTTCTGAAATTCTACATGCTACTGCTGCAGCAAACCAAAACGGAGCATGCATTTGTTGTCTTCCTCATTTGATTACACTATAACAAGATTATTTATATCTTGAACCAAAATAAATGGAGAGATAGTGATTAAATCATTTGGCAAATCAGACAAAACTAAGAACCCGTTTGTTTCTGAGTCGGTGTCTCAACCACAGGACCTCATTTTCTCCCGAGTTCAACCCAAATAGCAAAAGGGAAGGTTATGTTATGCACATGTAGCATTTTAGCTAGAAGGTACAATCAGGAGTATCAGGACTGTGTGTGCAGAAAACGTTTTACAATTGAAAGACACAAATAATAAAAAAAACAATACATGAACACTGCAAATGCTATAATGATAAAAGAAATGTTCCCTGATTAGCTATCTGAACTTTTGTATACTCATTTCTAGGATAAGATGCTCATTCTTTGTTGTAATGGCTCATAAAAGTTTGAGATAATTGAATAGTGGTTGGGTGAACCTTTTAAATAATGATCAGCTTATTCGAAAGCTTATATTGAAGTTTTTCTGCTTTTCTGCCAAAATTTTATTTTTCAAAATAAAGAATATGGAAAATGTGCTTGTTTTGGCAAATTTAATTCTTTTCATTCTACCTCCACCCCATTTCTAGGAATGAAGTCTTTTGTATTATGAGCTGTATGATGTTTTTGGAAAGGTAGAATATATTTTTTTCATTACAAATTCCACTATATATTTTGGTAAATTGTTAACTTTTGTTATGAATAGTCAAACTGGGTCATATTATACTGGCTTCATTACAGAAAATTCTAGTTCATCATTCATTCAGTTTTACTATGCTGTGAAAGAAAAAAATATACCATAATTCCTTTTAAGGTATTTTTCCCAACAGTAATGCATTTTATATATTTCTTCAAAAGAAAGGCTTGTTACAGTTATTGTTATTTTCAATTACAAAAATTTGATTACATCCCTATTCTAAATTAAGCAAAATGCTATTCTGTAAAATACTTCCAAGCAGGATGCTGCTAACTTTATTTAGCTTCCATTATATTGTCCTAGTTTACTTTTTCTTCAAACATTCTCAACTCTTGGGCTATTGAACATGTTCAGTTGACACTGGGTTGCTAGGATAAGGAAAAGGAAAAGGTTAACATTTCTTTCTTTAGGTGTATTTACATGGAAAATCTATACAAGATGGGTATTTTCCTCTTACTGAGTAGAAATTAAGTGTTAACAAAACTATTAATCTTATTACAATGCTTCTGTGTTGTATAACATTAAGTTGTAGAAACATATTTCAATCCCTTTCATTCTCTTAATGTTTCTATCCCTCCAACCTTTTACCAGACTTTTAAATAGCTAATCATGGTGGGAAGCCACTGTACAAATATCTACAAAAAAGAGGCCTATTTCTAAATTATCTGACTTATGTATCTGCCATATATATATTTATCTTTATTGTTATATTATTATTTATATTCTACCTTTATTATTTTTTTATAAACAACTCAAGGTGGCAAATATAACTAATACTCTTTTCTAGTTTCCCCATAACCCTATGAGGTGAATTGGGCTGAGAGATAGCTGGCTTTTTATGGCTAAGGTGAGACTAGAATTCATGATCTCTCAGTTTCTAACCTGGTGCTTTAACCATTAGACCAAACTGGCTCTAGTGGTTAAAATATACAATTGTATTACTATAATTTTCTGGTTCATCACTTTTAAGGCTTTATACATACAATAAATATAAACCTCTTACTCTGCAAAATGTTACTATGATGTAGAAAAATGTTAAGCCTATATTCCAAAATGCAGTAAAACAGATCAATAGTCACAGAGAAGGAAGGAACATAGGATCTATATAGAAAATAAAGCTCTAAAAAATGGGGGAAAATACATTTATCTTTAGAAAGAGGGTTACTGCATAGCTCACTAGTAGAGATACTCTATAGCGTCTCTTTAAAAGAAGCAGGAAAATATTACAAAACAACCAGCCTGAATGAAACTATATTTCCTATAAATTACCATAGACAATTTTTAATTAAAAGTAGGAATGCAAAAGTGATTTCTTGCCAGGTAGTTTGGCATACCCAGGTGAGGTTTTTTTTAAATAACAGAAAATTATAAAACTTAATTGTTAGATAAGTGATGCATCACATATTGCAATAGAAAGGAGAAAAATCTTCTGGGGGGAAAAAACAGTAGAAACTAATAAACTACAGGCTGCAACTGCACTTCATAATATTTTTTTTTAAAAAAAACTATAATAAACTAGTATTTGCAATACCCAATCACTTCTTGTACACCTGCCAATGCAAATTTTTTTGCAAATAGCAATTAAAGTACTTGGCATGAAGTCTATTAATATGAATGTGATTTCTGTCATATGTAAGTAAGAAATCACAAATACAGCTGCATGCTACATATTCAAAAGTATTAATTCTGTTTTTCTTCTAGAAGGCATTATGCCTATGTTTGCATTTTTTTTCCTTTTGTGTCTTTTTATTGTACAGCAATCAAGCTATCATGCTTATTATTCTAATTGCCAGAAGTAGAACCCCTTATTTAGAATCTTAGAATCAACATTAATAGGGATCTAATTGATCATCTAGTAGTAGAAAATTCTGTCTCCAATTATGACGGTACCCATTCAACCTTGAATAACTTTTATTATGATTCAATAGATTTCCTGAAGCCTAGTCAAAATTTATTTTCTTTTAATTTAAACCCATTGTTTTTTTGGCCAGTCTTCTGAAGAAACAGAACAGTTCTGCTCCTTCTATAGAACAGCCTTTCAGGCTCATGAAAGCAGCTGTCATTTTCCCTTATTAATCTGTCTTTTCCAGGCTAAACTTGACCAACATCTCCCACTGTTTCTCTTCTCTGTTTTAAACTTCTTACAGGCCTTATATCATCTTTGTAGATTTCCTCAGAACACATTCCATTTTGTCAATATCGTCTCTAAAATATGGTGTCCCAAACCTTATGCTCTCTGACAAATACAAAATAGAAAAAGGCAATGATTTATCTGGACACTGAATTTCTTTTGATGGAGATTAAGACTGCACTCACTTTTTTTTCAGCCCCATCCCACTGTTCACTTATGTTCAATTTGTAATTTACCACAGTATCCAGATTGTTTTTAATGTACATACTACTGTCTAACTCTACATTCATGTCTTTAATTTTTCCTACCCAAACACTGTATATGATAAATTTAATTTAATTTACAATTAGAGGCTATCCAACTCCACAAGACTTTGAGCAGCTTATAATTTTAAAAGCAAGAACAATAAAAAGCAAAAGCCATAGGTATCCAGACAAACAATCCATAACCAAAGATAAATGCCACTCCCACCCCGCTCCAAAATCTTGGAGAATAGCCCAATTTTCAATGGCCTTCTGAACATCATCAGTGTGGGAGCCATATAAATTTCTGGGGAAATGTTGTTCCAGAGGACAGGCACAACAAAAGACACTCTTTCTAAGTTCCACAAAATGATATTGTTTAATTGAAGGGACTAGGAATGTGCCCACTATGCCCAATTTTACAAGATGAGCAGAAGCTATTGGAGACTGATAGTTCTTGAGACAATTAAGCTCTACAGCATAAAGGGCTTTATAAGTAATAACTGTTTGCACCCAGAAGCCAACTGATGATAACCGGTGCAGCTCCCAGAGTGCTCCCTTAGTTATTGCTAAGCCACTGCATTCGGAACCAGCTGTGTAGTCTTCAAGGGCACGTTATGTAAACTACATTGCAGTGCGTGACACCCTTAAGTGAAAAATGTTAACCCAACCAAGACTAAGGTGGAAAGTCTCCTGGAACTGTTATCTCAAATACCCACAGTCACAGTCTTTTCAGGATTGAGCTTGAATCTGTTCCTTTCCCATCACTTTGCTTGCTGCCAGGGTGTACAGTTGTGAGTCATCAGCTTATTGATGATTCATTGAACCCCAAACCAATGATGTCAGCCTTGCAAGCTAGGCTAGTTCTAGTAGCATATGCCACAAGAATCCCGGAACCCTACTTCATTGTTGTATGGCATAATAATAGAATCTTGAAGACCTGGTAGAGTTTCCCTCTGGCTCCTTTGATACAGTATATAGAAACAAGGAGGCGTTATTCTGATACTGCCCTCTAGGATGTTTTCTATTTCATTTATAAATGTTTGCAAATCATTTATAAATATCCTGAACAACACAGGTCTGAGAATAGAGGGTTGTAGTGTGCCACTCAATACTTCCCACCATCTTGACATTAAGTAACTGATGTATACTAATAGGAACATCTAATGGTAACATAGTCATGTCCACATTTTCTCCTCTTCTATACTAGAATTCCATGAGACACTTGTCAATTGCTTTGCTAAACTTGAGGTACACTATGCCTGCTACATTCTTCTGGCCAATTAAATTGATCACTCTATCAAAAAGGAGATCAATTTGGTCACCTTTTCTACTCTATTCTTGATAAATTCATGCTGGGTTTTGCCAATGAATTTGCAATGAACTCTTTTCTAATTGTTCACAAACCAACCACTTTAATAATCTGTTCCAAGTTTAGTCCAGTATCAATATTAAGGTTACTGGTCTGTTTGTATCTGGTTTGTATCTTTTTTCTTGACAGCTGGTCATTTGCATCCTTTTAGGGGGTCATTGAAGCACTTGGAGGTTTATCTGCGTCCTCAGGGTCACCTGAGTAGTGCTCCTGGTTCCTGTAGTCTACAATTTTTCTCTAGAAACCCATTCCTACTCCCACACCATTCAAAAGGTGCTCATCCCAAACTGTATAGCTAAAAGTCTGTAGAGATTCTCAGTCATCCAGGTCGTGGAATATAAATCCATCCATTCACCACTATCCTGTCAGAGGTGAAGAAGCTTCTTGGATGAGAAGCGAAAAGTCTTCAAAGAAAAACAAAACAAAACAAAACAAGAAAGTCCAGTTGCCTCCTGAAAAAGCACCTTTGGGATAGTATAATTGAGTTGGAAGGGACCTTGGAGGTCTTCTAGTCCAACCCCCTGCTTAAGAAACTATACTTTTCTCAATAACTG
>QLTV01001459.1:2560567-2581023 GCA_003457575.1 Thermophis baileyi
ATCTCTCTATCTATCTATCTATCTATATTGTAAGCACATATGGCATAATTCTAACGTTCTGAACACACACACACATCATTGTGTGTGTATGTATATATATATGTGTGTGTGTGTGTATATATGTGTGTGTGTGTGTGTGTGTATATATACATATATATTTTATATATATATATATATAAAATCAGGGTGAGGGTTCATTTTCCAAGTTTGTGGGTTGGTTTCCAAACTTTTCATTACCAGGCTAGGTAACATCTTCAGCAAAGTTTAGGGGATGTCAGTGTCAGTGTTCTTCTGTTGATAAGGGCTTCATGTGTGGGTGCGTCTAGTGAGGGTCTTGTGATGGGTCAGCTGTGAGTCTTGTGATTACCTGATGTAATCTCCTAATCACAAGACCCATCACAAGACTCACTGCTGTCTCACAGCTGAAGCCCTTATAATCAGAAGAACACTGACGTCCCCTAAACTCCGCTGAAGATGTTACCTAGCCTGGTAACAAAATGCTTGGAAACCAACCCACAAGCTCGGAGAACTCACCCTCATCCTACAACCGAGCTACAGATATTTGCTACTATTGGATTTTATTTTAATGTTTAATGCTTAATGTTAAAAGCTACCTACTATGAGTGGATGGCAGACAAATTGGTGTAAATACAGACAAATAAATAAATAAATAAATAAATTTGATGATCAAATAATGTACAATATAAGTGTTCTACTTTGCCTATAGGACAAAAAAAAGAAAGACTTTAGATTGTTCTTAAGTCATTTGTTGATGAAGGTGTGCCTCTTGCTGTGCTCATGATACTAGGAGTGACTGCTATAGATGATTTTTCATAGAGGTAGTCCTCAATGTAACAACCACAATGGAGCGAAGAACTCTGATCGTAAGTCAAGGCACCATGTGACCAGTTTCAATTTTATGATTGTATTTATGGTGGTCATAAAGTGAGTAATCCTGGTCATTAAGCAAATCACATAAGCAAGTAAATCCAGCATATACTGTACAATTGGTATTTTTTGCTGTTTTGTGCTGGAAAATGGCAAAAAGTAGCAAATAGCAGTCATGGGACTTGTACCAGTTTTAGCTTTGAGAATGGATCATAAATAGCTTTTTTGTGGTCTGTTGTAACTTTTAACAGTTGTTAAACAATTGATCATAAATTGAGGACTACCTGTAATCTATACAGTGAGCTCCTTTGAAGAATGTATTCTTGCATATGATGTTCTTTTGAGCAGTACAGAAGGAAATTACATATTTTAAATGCAAATAACTTGTGCACTAGTTGGGTCCTTCGAGCAAGCTTGAATTAACATTACTCTCAATAGCCATGAGTCGTTTTCTACAGTTTGTTCCAAAGGTTATGCCAGTGCTAACTAACCCTTTATTGTGTTGTTTTAATTCTGGAATCAGTACGATCAAATTAAAAAGCCAGATACTAAATAAAATAAATACATATCCCAACAGTTATCTATTGCTGTATATCCATTCACATATGCTGTTACAGGAAAATATCTTCATTTAAAATTTTATTTTATTTAAAATTAAAGCGACAAATTTGGTAAATATGTCAGGTAAGAATCAAAACAAATATAATTTGACATAGAACTTGTTAACTTTTTAAATAACAGTATGATATTTTACATGTTTACAAATACTCATTATAATTTTATTTCTAGGTGGCCATGTATTTCCAACTGGCTTTTCAGAACAAAGGAACAATTACAGAACAGGCAAGTAATTTGGATTATAATCTTACCAGTTTTTATCTCAGAGAAAATTTTGTTGTACTCATTAGGATTTACTTTGTGTAAATTGGTATAGATTAATACTATCTGTTGGTAAAAAATAATTCACATCTTATTTCTTCTCTATTACAGTTTTAATGTGTTCACCAGTCTGTTCATACTATTTAATATTTCAGTATTGCAGACAATGTGTTCCATAAGATTGAATCCTTGTTTATATTGACATTTATTGCTCTTCCTCTATATATCAGAAAACTTAAAAGATGTCTTACACGACTCTTAACTTAATCAAGCTGAGCATCCACACAGATTTTAAAAGAAATTTTAAAAAACTGTTGGTAAAGAAATAGGACTGGGGATGGTAAAGAGCCGAATTTAACTTTTCAATAGGTTAACAGACAGCAATCCAGGTTTATTTATTGAACTTCACAAATGCGTCTTATACTGTATAACATTAGATTCTCAATTCAAAGAGAATCTCAATTCAGAGAGTCAGTTTTCAGAAAAGCTGTTTTTATATTCTCAGTCAGGCCAGTAATATTTTTGTACTTTTGAAGGGATAGACACACATAGTTTGTTAGAGATTTTTTTTTTCCTCTGTTGTAGAAAAATAAATCAGAAGCTCTCACAGTTGACTGCATTTTGCTGAATCAGATAACTTCTTTATAATAATATCAAAATATTTACAGTACCATACATTCTTCTTTACAGCAACATAGCATAATGAAGTCTTCACCCAGAGAGATATAGAGACAGACCCGAGACCAGAAAACACGTCCAGCTCCTGGCTTAATTCCTTTTGCACAGACTCAGTAGCACTTTACTCACATTGGCTGACTGAGTTACCACATGACTCTTCCTGCTCATGAATATCCCAACATAGTTTTTGGGTTTTTTTCTTTAAGGGTGATGGCTTTCTAATCCAAGACAAGATGGTTAACAATAATCCCAATCAGTTATCTTCCATTTGTGCTGTCTGGGGACAGGGAATTATAATCCAGTTATCATATCAACCATAGAAGCCTTTTTTACAATATAGAAGTGAATCTTTGTAGCATAAGACACTATTATTTATTACAAGGCACATATTTTACATGCAGTTTATGTTGCCCGTTACTAATATATAGTTCTGTGCTTCAAATTTCTTTCATAATATTTATGACGCAAAAGATGCTAAAACTGAATAGAATATTGACATGTTATACAGTGAAATATCAGCTTGATAGATTTCAGTGAAGAAGACATCAGATGAAAATGATTCCTATTGCATTTGTTACTTTACATTAATGTAAATGTAATTTTATAATATAATAATGACATTATTATGCAACGATGTAATGGTTTCCATTTTGGAATGATATTGCTATGGATGATCGGGAATCGGTGATACCTAATCATCACAACAGTTTGCTTTGTTAAAAGAAGATTATGCTAGACATTTATATCTGTGATTTCTTTCTGTACAGGGAATTTTAGATACTCAGGTAATCCATCCTATCCACCAAGCAACTATGATACGTATACTGGTGGACTCACTGAGGAAGAACAATTTGAAAGAGCAGTAAGTAACAGCTTGAGAGAAAGAGGTAAGGCAGAATAGTTATAAAGTGAATGACATGATATAAAATAAATGCATTTCTCTTTTTAGGGTAAGAAGCATACTTAAAAATAACTTTTCTTTTTCTCTTAAAACTGAGACTGTCCATTTCCTTCCATGGATGCAAGTTCTTATTGCTCCTTATTCAAAAGGTCATCAAAATAATACCAGAGAACCCCTGAAAACTTGATCCACTCTTTTTTATGGATATGGGACAGCTGTTAAATAGATTCTGATCTAGGCTGAATTATTTCTGTGATGTATTCCACCCAGTGGGCAGCCAGAGAAGTGATTTTACTGAGAGCTTTGGACTGCAAGAAATGTTATATGCACAGAGCTTAGAAACTATATATACTCTAAAATAACACAGTTTCTCCCTCAATAGCAATAGCAATAGCACTTAGACTTATATACCGCTTTACAGTGCTTTACAGCCCTCTCTAAGCGGTTCACAGAGTCAGCATATTGCCCCCAACAATCTGGTTCCTCATTTTACCCACCTCAGAAGGATGGAAGGCTGAGTCAACCTTGAGCCGGTGAGATTTGAACCGCCGAACTGCAGCTAGCAGTCAGCTGAAGTAGCCTGCAGTACTGCACTCTAACCACTGCACCACCTCGGCTCCTCGGTGGCATACACACCTTCAAGGCAGCTGCCTTAAGACCTGGAAATTTGGCCATGCCCTACTGCCTCACTGGTGTACACTTATGGAGGAGTCTAGGTAATTTGCTCAGGGTCACATAGTGGGTGGACATGGAGCAGCCTGCACATGAAAATGGGGGCTGGGGCAATCATGGGAGACAGTCTTGGTGCCTACTTAAGAGGGCATTTACCAAATAGCAGCAAAGAATTGTGGCACAGGCAGTTCTTGGGGTTCCAAGAGTGGCCTATGTAACACCATTGCTCCATGAGCTGCATTGGCTGCCGGTCTGCTTCTGGGTGCAATTCAAGGTGTTGGCAATCACCTTTAAAGCCCTTCATGGCGTGTGCCCAGACTATGAGGGACCAACTCATCCCAATGGGATTGCCCCACTCCACCCATGCCAGCAGAGGAGGCATGCTGTGGGCTCCATCGGCCTGGGTATTCCAACCAGCAGGATCCAAGAGAAGGGCCTTCTCTGCCATTGCACCTGCCCTTTGGAACATCTTGCCCCTCGGAGTGAAGTCAGCTCCAACCTTCCTGACCCTTCTGTAAGAGCCTAACGACCTGCCTCTGCCAGTTAGCTTGGGGCCCCAATGGGGGAGTATCACAGTGAAGGTGGTTGATAGTTTAACAACGGATCCTACCTCCTCTCATCCTTCTCCTGCTCTCTCCATCTTTTAATTGGGCCACAGCATTTACTTCTTTATAGTATTTTATTTATGTGTTTAAATTTTGATATAGCTTTTATCTTTTTAGATTGTCTGCCGCCCAAAGTTATGATAGTTAAGATGGGTAGCCAATAAATTTTACAAATAAATAAATAAAGAGACATAGAAATCCAGATCTGTTAATCCTAATACTGATACAGTCTGTCAACACTGCATTACCTGAGAGAGAGCACCATCCACTCCTGCCTGGACTTCAGAACAATTCAACAGCCTTGAATGTAGTTACTAGTTCTTTAACTGATTTCTTACCTTGGGATAATATATACTTCATTTGTTTTATATCTAAAAAGGGGATTTGGCTAATGTCTGTGCCTCCTGCTTAATAAACAACAGTTTGAGATATAGCATGCAGATGGATAAATGGGCACCTAAAGCAAGACTCCGGTTAAAGATCTTTGCCTTGTTCAGAGTTGAGTAGGAGATGACAATAGTGGTATGAGCAGTGAGGAGAAGGAGGAATACTTGCTTGAGATGGGGGCCTGGAAAAGATATCCAAGAAATGACTTTCCAATAGTAGTTTGCCTGACATCTGGACAAGAAGCTGCTGCTATTGTGCTGCACATCCATTTCACACCTAATAGTTTATGTGCTTTGCAGATGTCTACACAGAGCTGTTGTTACTCATATTGACCATGTAGCATTAGCAATAATGGCAAACTCTTGATGCTTCTATAGATGAGGTTTTGTATTCAGAAGGAAAAGTGGAATCTTGTTTTCCTCTACTCTTGCTGTTTGTATAATATTTGATTATAACTGCAGTTGTGTGACGTGACTACTCTCAGACTGTCTGAAATAATAACACATCAATTTTAAGTGTCTGGAAGTTTTAATTTGCATAGTAAAGGCAAGAGGTTATGTGGACAGCATTTGTGGCTGCTTAAATCAATTCAAGGGTCAGCTGCCCCCCCCATTCTTTTTTTATATCCCACTGAAAACATTTCTTTTCTGCATAACTCAGAACAGTCCCATTTCAATAGCTGATTGTACTCTCTCAGTTTTTCTTCTAATAGAATGCAAGTATTTAAAACTTGTGCATATCCTCCAGTTCTTGGCCAGGATGCAGGAAGTGCCAAGTGCTGCCTCTTACATTGTTTTCAATAAAGGTTTTAAATAGCTCTGGATGCTCATTAGTTTGTGTTCCCAGGAAATACAGTGACTTATGATTGGCTACTGTTTACAAAGCCACAGCTGTGTTGGTTTATTTCATGCAAGAAAATTGCCACAAAAAGTCAGAAATTTGAGATACTAATAATATGTATTGTAATCACTAAGAAAAAAGATGTCATAATTATGGTATCTCTAGTCAGTACAAACAAATAACTAGAAACAGCTGAATGCTAAACACCCTAACTGTGTGGAGACACAAGCCTAAGAGTTTGTATGTGTAAATAGAACAAGATATTTACTTACATTCTAGAACATACATTCTAGAACTTTTGTACCAGATAGGAATAAAACTTCATACCTCATTCTTCACTTTGTCAAACTTTGTTTTGGTAAAGATATCCAGAGTCATAATTGTTATAATTAACTGATACTCTATTATTAAAATAGGTTTAAAAACAAAAATGTAATTATCTCTTCCTCAGGATGCATCTTGCAAAATCAATTAAGGATAACAAAACACTATGTAATCACTTCAACCACATAATATCAAATGTGTAAGACGGCAAAAAAGTCGTGAGTTGTTGCTTCGGTGCAGGAACTGTAGTGAAAAAAGTTTAAAATATAATGTGAGAAAGCATAAAACAGCATTTGATACTCTTCTTAATAATTCTTAATATTACTACACCTAGAATAAGAAACATAAAAATTAAAATTTTAAATAGTATTTAATTTTTCAGTTACAAGTGTAAATATATTACGATACTTTTGGTTCCTTCCTCCCAAATGTTTGGCAAACCAACTTGTAACACAATTTTCATACATCCTTATATTTGTTATGAGTTCAGATAATACTTTTTTGGAAGTTTGCTTTTTATTGCTAGAATAAAAGTTATCCACAGCACAGTGTTTGGGGTCACTATCGCTTGAAAGCAAACTTGTCTGGCAGGTTTTCTTGCTGTGTTGAGCTGTAAAATCTTTAATTAACCACTGGAAATGTGAACTTTACTTTACTTTGAATTGGCACTGAAAATCTTTTATTATGGTTGTCATAACCATCTATTAGATTATGTGATGAGGTACATCTCCCACCTAATGCCAAAAATACTTTTTAGAAAAATTTATAGAACAGTCTATGAAAACACATGCATTCTTTGACAAGGCAAAAAAACTGCCTATGACTTAGAAAAGTTCTAATTAGAAAAACACTTAATTACCATCTCCTGTTTCCTGCCCCATATAATAAAACTACTAAGGCTTAGATCGGTACTATTGTCAAAGAACTGATAAATAAAATAATATTCTCTACTAAAATTATTATAATGGTGTGTGAGAAGTTATGTAATTTTGTGTTAGAAAAATGTTTCTCGATTAGGCATCTTCCAGATGCGTTAATTTACTTATAGCTCCTAAAAGCAGTTTAAATCTGTAGAAACCTTACTGCTGATAATGTAGGCATATGTCTCATTCAAAACTTACTGTTTCTTATGAAGACTCTTAAAATTTGTTTTAATATATAGTTGCAATCACATGATTGTCATTTGCAACCTTCCCTGCCAGCTTCACCAGAAAGTCAATGGGAAGGGAAGGTCACAAGTTGTAAAATTCCCCGACTCATGCACCCACCCTCCAGCCCCTCTGTGCCCACATCGGCCATTTGTGCATCCTGCATACCCTGGTATTTCCTCAAATCAGTAATTTAAGTTTTCATTGTATTTTATTTTTCATTCTTTGAGATTAAAATAGGATGATACTGAAGCCTGTGAGAGGAAAGTAGTGGGGGGGGGCATAAATACAGCAAAGAGTATATACTGTAGTACTGTACTGTAATTTGAATGTATATTCTGTGCCCTGTTTCCTCCAGTGCCATTGCATACGTGCATCTTTTCATTTCTTTTGCCTTTTGCTTCTTCTGACTTGCATCCAAACTGCACTTCCAAAAGAGTGCTTGATCATGTATTCTTTTTATTATATGCAGAGGAGCTTTCTGAATTTGGGCAAATGAAATAATGTCTTGGTGTTACAAGTGATGCAAGTTTAACTTGATTCCTGCTGACTTCAAAGCTTACTTTGTAGAGCTTTTGTCAGGAATACAGAAGTCATTTGCCACTGCCTTTCTGCAAGCTATTTTTTTCAACTTCCCTATCTAGACTGCAGCCCTGGTATTCCTTGGAAGTACCATCCAAATACTAACCAGGCTCAACTCTGCTTAACTTTCAAGTTTAGATGAAGTCATCCAGCTGCTACAGTCTGCTGAGGCCCAACTGAATTATCAAAAATTATAAAAACAAGTATTTAAAATTATAATTTTGAATTATATGCCCAAGCAAATACATTAACTGGAAAAAGAAAGAAAGAAATGCTTTTGTTGTATATAAACATTTTCTTGGCTTTATTTTGCATCTGTGGTTTGGCTTCTTTCATTCTTGTCAGCTCAGTTTCTCCTTTAAGAACAAAGTTGCTCTATTTTTTCACAATCCAACAGCCTCCCAAGTTCCTAATATTTCAATGCAATATTGCTTACACTGGCTAGAAATTTTGAAAATGGCTGTTCCAGTCTACTGACAGACACAAGACTTAAGATAACTGCTCTTACATGTGTCTTAATATTGCTAGGCCTTGCTATTGAAGAATCTTTTTTAAATGTATTCATTTATTAAGAAATGTATATGGCCATCCATCTTAAATAAATAACCCTTGGTACTTAGCACCAATTAAAAAAAAAGTTTAAATACTCCAATTCAAAGTAAAATACCAAGGCACCATATAACAAGTTCACAAATTTTCCCTAATGCCCAGGGAAAAAAGTCAAGTCACAATGGCCTTCTAGAAAATCCAAATTGGGGACCTCTGAATCTCAGGGAGGATGCTGTTGCATAGGATAAACTTTATGAAAGAGAGAAGACACACATTTCCTCTGTTCCTTCTATGATTATAACTTGATTTGATTTGCACCTCAATTAACTCCTATCCAGATTGCATCAAAACTTGACATGTATTATTAGCTCTTTTACTTGCAATGCATATATTCTACATTTTTAATATATTTGTTATTTTGCTACTGTCCTTTACAATGGAAAAAGTTTTGTACATTTTGAGCTGAAAAAATGTCATTTTTTCAAATTCTCATTCTTAATAAGGATGGATATACATTGTAGCTGTACAACAGTCTCTTCTGAGTGCCTTTCAGATATTTTTTGACTACTTTTCCCATCCCAACCTTGTACTCTATGGGTGATAAGAATTTTAGCCTAACATCTAAAGAATCATAGATTGGGAAAACCTTTCTAGAAATACCATTCAATTTTTGAGAATACCCAGGAGATCTTTTTAAGCCACCACTTTATTCTAAAATTCTTAATTTAAATGTCAATCATTTGTAAATATATTTCATTTCCAGATTGCAAAGTTAAAAGTATGTTTCTGTGCTTTTTCAAGCTGACTAAATCCTATTATGAATCAGAGTTAGGATGTTTGTTACATTGCTGATCTTTCCAGAAAAATCCTTCGCTGCATAAACCACATAATAGCATGTTTAAATTGTGAATTCAATGGTGGATTAGTATAAAAAGTGTCTCTCTGTGTGTCTGTGTATGTGTGTATTCATCCTTTTCACACTATTCTGCATTAGATGAAATCCATAGTGACATAGAAAATGCTAGATACTTGCAAATAATCCCTGGGCTTCAAATAAGGCAGACAATAAACAAGTCTATAATAGAGTTACAGCTTCCGTAGACCCCATCTGTTTCAAAATAGCCCTAATTCTGCTTACTATGCGGAATGTTTTGTTGACTGGGGTTTGGCCTACTTTCTCTAATGTGCTGCCTGTGAACCTCTGGAGACATCTGCTGGAAGAGGTGAAGCAGGACCTGAGATAGAATTCCTAATTTACTGGAACAGTAACTGTTAATTTGTTTAAAATGTCTCCTACATACTAAATGTATGCTAGTTTTTTTATTTATTTACCCAGAAGCAGTTTCATTCTCTTGAAAAAAATGAGAGTGGTTCTGAGTGGTAATCAGTGCATAGGGGTCTATCTTAATATGTTCTTCATTTTTGCTTCCACAATTATGATCAGAATTATTGCCATTAAGAGATCATTCTTTGTCCCAATCATCAAAGTCCAGTACACTGCTACAAAGTACATCTTTTATCAGTGTGCTGGATGAAACTGTTGAGGGTTGCAGTTTAATTGATCCTGGATAATACCAGTTTTGAAAGGGCTCTTTATATAATGAAAACAAAGACAATATAAACAACCAGGAAGCATTGATTTCTTGATCTGGAAGTAAGAAAGACCCAAAGGAAGAAGATTTTACTTTGACCACCTGTATTTTTTTAAGGCCTCTGACACCAGAAAGAAAGTGAACTCACTTGCATATTGTGGGTTTTTTTTTTTTTTTTTTTTTAGTTTTTTTTTCTTTTTTGCAAGAAAAAAACCGAAGTTTTATTTTTTGTTTTTTTTTTTTTTTTTTTTTTGAGACTGGTTGCATTGAAGCCCAGTCTGGGAACATTAAAGCCAGAAGTGATTATACACCTTTAGGAAAGTGCTATGGTGTTGTTAGCATTTACAATGTTTCAGAGACACCGTTTAGTTTAAATAGCAGCTGTAGGAAACGGAAGATGACCACAGTAGGATAACTCATCTAACTCTGTTATAGATGACAATTGTTAAAAGGATGGCAGGTTAGTTATTGTTTAGCACTCCATTTCCAATAGTATTAGGGAGGCTAGAGAAGTATAATTCAGTCTTTCCCAACCGACTGTTCTTATGCATTTGACTTCCAAATCCTAGAATTTAGAAGTGCTTAAAGTGGAATGCATAATGATAGCAATTCTCACTGCTGTTTTATCCCCAGAATTTGCTATTGAAGGAAGTAGTTTAGCTTCCTTGTTAGGTCTTTTAATTAGTTAGTTGTATCTTACAAAAACTCAAATGGCCCTTTATAAAGCCACCATATTCCAAGTAAAAACACAATATTTAATCCTACTGTATGGATTGTTCCTATATAGAACTGTTTTTACAATTATTAACTACAATAATTGAGCAGCTTTATCTTCCCTGCAAATTCTTTATACTTCTTTTGGGAGGCTTGTTATTGAATTGTGCTAACTATGAGATATAGCCATGGTGGTGCAGTGGTTAGAATGCAGTACTGCAGGCTACTTCTGCTGACTGCCGGCTGCCAGCAGTTCAGCAGTTTGATTCCCACTGGTTCAAGGTTGACTCAGCCTTCCATCCTTCCGACGTTGGTAAAATGAGGACCCAGATTGTTGGGGGCAATATGCTGATTCTGTAAACTGCTTAGAGACGGCTGTAAAGCACTGTGAAGTGGTATATAAGTCTAAATGCTATTGCTATATTGCAATTTAGTTAGCAATTTCTGTTGATTTTTTTTTTCAAAATAACAAAAATGAACTTGTTTGACAAAAAAAAGTCAGTTTCATTGTTTCCTATGGAAATGCCTTAAAACAATAGAAAAATATTATTCCTGAGAACACAGTGCCCAGTTGGGCTTCTGAATACAGAAGAAAAGCAGTGTGTGTAGATGTTTCACTATATGCATAAATTTTGGATTATATCCAAGGATTGGAAGTTTCAAATCAGTGTAGATCATATTGTAAACGGAATATTATCTTAGAATTCTAAAAGAGTTAGATGCCCATATTTCATTTCAAGTGATAAAACCCAGGTACTTCTCAGTTTAATATATTAAATATAGAAATAAATATGGGCTTGATTCAGTGTTAGAAGAATGTATATTAAATTTGTCTTTTGACATTTGTTTTTTGTTTGTTTGTTTGTTTGGTCTTACAGGCAGCAATACAAGGCATTACACCAGCGAAAGGAGGCCATATGGCTTCTGGCTTTCACCAGAAGAACTATCAGCTGAGGAACTCAGAAGGCAGAGACTTAATAGATTTGAGAGGTGGCAGTAGTCTTAAAGTATATATATAAAGGGCTCTTCATAGCTGTCAAAACATGGTGAATATTGTTCATTTAAGCCTTTTCGATTTCACGAAATATATTTCATGGAGACTATTTGTGAGTGAAAAAGATGAACCTGCTTGGCACATAGACTACCAAATTTAAAACTGAAATGCAAAAATGCAAACTAAACATCTTAAAAAATTCACCACACCATTTAAAATTCTATAGCTACCGTGTGTGTGTGTGTGTGTGTGTGTGTGTGTGTGTGTGGTGTGTTTCTTGTATGTATGAGCTTTCTGCATGAAGCAATATAGCAGCAGCTATGAATGTACAGATAGATAGATAGATAGATAGATAGATAATTTTAGTTCTTTTCAATGAATAGCTTTTGGTATCTTAAGAATTTCATTATTCTGTAAACTTTACTAACTTGAATAAAAGTTTACAGAATAAAAATTAGAATTAAACATAGATTTGGTCAGGTCTTCGAAATGTTTGACCCATGATTACAGCACTTTTATGATCTCCAGAAATTACTGAAATTGAAGATACAATGATTTACTACAGAAATGCTTTTCTACAAGTTGCACATTTAGAATATGACAACATCCTACAATTTTTAGTATGGATGAGAAAGCAACGGCGTAACATGAACATGTTGTAGCTATAATTATAACTAACTAATTATTTTTGTAAAGGTAAAGGTTCCCCTCGCACATATGTGCTAGTCGTTCCTGACTCTAGGGGGCGGTGCTCATCTCCGTTTCAAAGCCAAAGACCCAGTGCTGTCCGAAGACGTCTCTGGTCATGTGGCTGGCATGACTAAATGCCAAAGGCGCACAGAACACTGTTAAGGCTTTTTTTTTTTGTAAAAGGGATGCGGTGGCTCAGTAGCTAAGACGCTGAGCTTGTCGATCAGAAAGTTCGGCGGTTCGAATCCCTAGCGCCGCGTAACGGAGTGAGCTCCCGTTATTTGTCCCAGCTTCTGCCAACCTAGCAGTTTGAAAGCATGTAAAAATGCAAGTAGAAAAATAGGGACCACTTTGGTGGGAAGGTAACAGCGTTCCGTGCGCCTTTGGCGTTTAGTCATGCCGGCCACATGACCATGGAGACATCTTCAGACAGCGCTGGCTCTTCGGCTTTGGAATGGAGATGAGCACTGCCCCCTAGAATCAGGAACGACTAGCACATATGTGCGAGGGGAACCTTTACCTTTACCTTAATTATTTTTGTATACAAGAAGATGTATTTGTATTTTTTTATTATGTTAAAGAAACCGAAGTTTGAAAACTTTGAATTCTTCCTTCAGTTTCATTTGAAGTAGATTTTGGAATTCACGTTGATTAATTTGGGTGCAGCCCATTAAGCCTTATTAATTTTATTTTATAAGAAACAGCAACAGTATAGGTTACTACGTTTTTAGTTATTATGAATTTGTAAATATAAATTATTTTGATGTCCATCCCATATCTTGCTCCGTTCCCCTGGAATATTCCTCATGGCCTTCCCAAAATTGAGAAACTAATATTTTGTGGAAAGGGGAGGGGAGAAGCAAATTGGGAGTTCTGCCACAGCCATAAAATATTCCATGTAATATTTATCATCAGACATTATGATTTGTGATTTAACTTGTTCTGATAAAAAAACTCTCCACACTTCACATTTCATTTTATATCAAGTATTTTTTCTTAAACCATTGTAATATTTTCTACTTGAGATCACTCAGTGCCTTCTCCAATAAAGTGTATATTAAAAATCATATTTTAAGTTTCTTGAATATTTCTTGAATTTTTATAATATTTTCAATGTTCATAGTACTGTTGTCTCCATACTTTGTTAATGAACCATCAATGAGCTGCAACTGAGCTCTGTTGCAACCTGGTTATACATCTTATTTACTGTCTAAACCAAGACAGATGATCTCATGCTGATTTTGAGCTTCAGAACAGGAACCAGAATTGATCATGGCTCTTCCACAATATGCTTCAAAGATATGCACAGAGGCCATACTTTTGGGAATTGAGCCTTGGACTCATTAGGGCAGGTTCATGGAGTATCATCCTACAGAGAAGCAATGAGATTTGAATGAACTTCCTCAATGCTTCCCAGTGTGCATTGTGTTTCTAGAGTTTAACATTAGACAAAAATTGTTTTAAAATAAATGTTAAAAACTCAAATTGTATTATTTTAAAAGCAATACAATTATTTAAAAACCCTTGAATCCTAATTAAAAAGGAATTTTAATTAATTTTAAGTATAAAATAGGAAGAATATTGAGTATTGTTAGATTTTCAGTTTGAAGTTAAACTGTAAAACAGCCATGAAATACTTTGTATTTAAAGTAGAAGCTAATACTTCAGTAACTGCCTATGCACTGATTATTGAAGTTACCATGGGAACAGCACATTTCCCATGATATTAGTGTGTAAGGCTAGAATAAATTGTCAAAAATGCACAAACATCCAGGGTGACTCCATTTTGCATGAAAACAATATGCAGGATTTTTTTTTTAACATTTGTTATGAGATACAAGTTTCTTTCATGTCCTTGTATTGCTACTGTTTTGCAAAATAAGGTTCAGGAATTTATTCCTCCCTACTCTCCGACCTCACCAAAGTGACTGTTAGGAAAAGATTTATTCTTAGGATAAAAAAAAAAAACTTGATATTGCAATATTCTATTTATGGATTGAATAATGTTATAAAATGTCATGAAAGTTCTATGACTTGAATAGCTTACTGTTAATCAGTGATACATTAATGCATTTAATAAAAAAGTGGATATATTATCAGTTGAGACTAATGATTAAGTCCATTCTGTATTACATGTATACTTATTTTAAACAGATACTATCAGAAGTCAGAAATTTTTCAATGTAGCTAAAAAGCAAAGAATTGAGTATTTAAATGTTGTTTCTGCTTTCTGAATGAAAGGACAGGGTAAATTTTATGTCTTTTTGTGGCATTTAGCCTTCTGTACCATGCTTCATATATGCAGAAATGTGAGATGCCACAGTATTTATTTATTTATATATGCACCCACTTGCATAATAGCTTTGGGCACCATGTCACATATTTTAGCAAATTGTTTATTCAGTGTTCCTGCTTTCCCTTTCTAGATAAACGGAAAATCTATAGGATTTGTGTTTTTTAAAAGAAATATATCACTTTTTCCTGAACCCTATTGGTTGGAGCTCTGAGGTAGAAGAGTTATGTAGGAGTAGGGGGGGGGGAATCCAGAAAAGGAACAGAAAGATTCTAAATTAGTTACAGGAAACATGGGAAACTGGTGTTTCCACTGAATAGATGTCATAAATTATGAACTGGAAAGATGCCCTAACCTCCACACCTGCCTTGAATAGTATGTAGACCAAGTCTGCAGAAGGAATTAATATTATGTTTTGTATTGTAAAGTGAATAGCTTCTGTTCAGTTCCATTGAAACATACAATTTGACCAGGAGAGCTTACATTTTTGGGCATGTAACTGCATGGCCTCCAAAATGAAAATGTTACTTATCAGTAGACCTGATACTGAGATGATATTGCTATTGCTATCTACTGTATAATAGTTTGCAGAGAGTCTTGAATTGACTGCTAGTTTTACTTAAGATACTTAAAACTAAAGCTAAAATATTTTGCGGAATTAATTCAAAAACAACTATTGAAAATTACACCTGAATTAATCATATGATACTTTGTGATCAGAATGTAAGCTTTTAACTTCTGCTTTAGAGCTACTCACAAAGCAACGTCTACCTCCATTTTTTAAAATAATGAAATGAATAAGGTGAGAACAACAAACTATTGTGTCTGAACAAACTGATTGCCACATTTTGCTCAGAAAAACTTTGGTTTGGTTTTGTCCAAGCCAGACACTAATAATTTCTAAAGATAATGAATATGACTATATATAGTCCTTGATTTACAACCATCTTTGAGCCCAAAATTTCCATTGCTAAGCGAGACATTAAGTTGCGCCCCATTTCACGATCTTTTTTGCCACAGTTGTTAAGTGAATCACTGCAGTTGTTAAGCGAATCTGAATCCTCCCATTGACTTTTCTTGTTGGAAATCAGCTGGGCTTAAAAGCTTAAAAAATGATCAGATGACTATAAATAGATGCCAGTTATCAAGTGCCCAAATTTTGATCACATGACATTGATTCTACAATGGTCATAAGTGTGAAAACCAGTCATAAGTCACTTTTTTTTTCAGTGCCGTTGTAACACTGAATGGTCGCTAAACAAATGGTGATGAGTAAAGAATTACCTGTATTGCAGTATTACATTTCCAGTGTTCCTTAAAAGTGCAAAATTTGATAAATGTGTCCTTAAACAAGGTAGACAATTTATCACTGGTATACATGCAGATTCAAAATAACTATAGATGCATAGATGTATCTCTCAGGTACTGAAAAGACAATATATATACTTTTTTTCTCTGCTTTCTCACTGCTGTAGAAAAAAAATTTTTTAGGTGAAGTGGAATTTCTAGCACAAGGTTTTCTGTCTGTCTGTCTGTGGAAAAACAAACCTAACTAAAGTAGGAAAGAAAATGGTTACAAGTCAATTGATGGTATCACTTGGTTCCCCAAACCTAAATAAAATTATGAGTAAAAGCAAAAAAAAAACCTACAAAGTTGGTATTCATCTCTCATCTACTGCAGTCGATTTATGCAGTTCTTTTACTTTCTGGGTGCCATTTAAATATGCCCTTTTACAACTCATAATTCCTAAGACAGTTTGTAAATGTAATACTGACACAGAGCACCAAGATGAGAAAAAATAGGTTTATTTCTGTTCAAGAAGTGTTCAATATCCACTAGGCATATTTCATGCAAACCTGACATCTGCCGATATTTCGGCGTTGTTCTTTTTGATCTTTGATAGTCCCTGAGACAGGGGATGATAAAAACTGTGTCTCATTGTTCACTGTAGCTAGCCAGAAACTGTATTCATTAGCAAAAAAGTGACATGTTCCTTGTTGACCCTGGCATTCAATAAAGGGTGCTGATCGGAAGTCCTCCAGGCAGCTTCCAGGTGACGTGAGAGACTGTCCGCCTCCTTGGTCACCAGATCCTGTATGCTGAAAAAAGAAAAAAAGAAAAATATCACCTATGCCATCCAATCATACATACTCAGGAATAACTGCTTTTCTGGATTTCTAATCACTTTGCACTCTGAAGCTACAGTTATAAGTTTAATTCAGGCTCGAAGCACTGATGTTTAATACGTATTGGGCACTTTTGACATTTTCCATTTATTCTTAGGACTGGTCCTGAATGGAATCCTAATTTGGACTGGAGCCAGTGGAAATGTAGCAGTAGTAGTTCTGATTAGCGTGCACTTCTAACTAAATGCAGTACAGAAGGTTCAACATTATAAACTTGATATTGTATATAATCAAACAGCTCACAGTAAAACAATGCATTGTTGTGAGTGGACAGAGAAAAAAAAATCCCAAATAGTTGTTTATAATAGAGAAAACCCATTGGTTTCTAATCGTCATTGCTGCTGCTACTTGTTTTGTAAGTATCTTAGATATTTCAGTACATTGATCTCATAATTGATCTGTAACTGATTACGGTAGACTGGAAAACTTACTAATAAACAGTATTGGAATTTTTACATTCCTATAAAATATAGATTAGTCCTCATTTAACAACTGCCCTCTTTAGCAACTTTTTAAAGTAATGACGGCATTGCGTTTACAACTATTGCAGGGTACTTGTGATCACATGATCAAGATTTGTGCACATCGCAACCAGCAGGCACAATCATTGCAGCATCATATGGTCATGATTGCCCTTTGCACGTTTCGTAGCCAGCTTCCGACAAGCAGAATCAATGGAGAACCCAGCAGTAAAATCACAAGTTGCAGTCATATGATGTTTCACTTAACTGCAGGTGATTCACTTAATGATCATGGCAGAAGTGAAGAAATGTCTGTCATAGTCGTGATGTTTTGCTGAACAACCATATTGCTTACCCCTCCCAATTCTAGTCATTAAGCAAGCACTACCTATAAAACTGTTATCTCCCCAAACAATGAAATCCAAATGTAAGATAAATCTGGGGGGGGGGAGCAGTACTATATTAATGCAATGTATAATTAAATAATATATTGGGGACTTTTCATTGAAAAAAATTGCTTTAAATTTACTTTTAAAAAATAAGAATCAAGTTTATTACACTTTTATTGCCGCAATATTTTATAGGAGAAATGTAGAGGTAAATTATTACAATTCTCATTTTTGAATTAAGGTAGGATAAAAGATTGCTTTACATCTATGGAAATTCTCAATCATCCAGGTCATGGTTGTCCGAAAGGTGCTTTTCAAAAGGCAACTGGACTTTTTTGGCTTTTTCCTTTGAAAACATTTCGCTTCTCATCCAAGAAGCTTCTTCAGTTCTGAACTGAAACATTTTCTTGGATGAGAAGCGAAACATTTTCAAGAAAAAAACCCACCAAGAAAGTCCAGTTGCCTTTTGAAAAGCATCTTTGGTTTAGGCTGCTTTATGGTTTACTTCAGAGTTAATAGTCATATATTTATCAGATAAAATCCAACTATAAAGTAAGATACTGTGATGATTTTAAGAGTACTCTGAAAGCGAGAAACATCTGTTAATGAACAAATGAAAACTGAAGTTATCAGGTCAGTATTATAGGAATTCATACTGGGTTTTTGTATGACAATATTCCATGTTAGAACCTACATGGTGGCGCAGTGGTTAGAATGCAATATTGCAGGCTAACTCTGCCGACTACCAGGAGTTCGATCCTGACTAGCTCAAAGTTGGCTCAGCCTTCCATCCTTCTGAGGTGGATAAAATGAGGACCCCAGATTGTTGGAGGCAATATGCTGACTCTGTAAACTGCTTAGGGCTGTAAAAGGACTATGAAGCGGTATATAAGTCTAAATGCTAGTGCTAGTGCTAGTTAGATCATGCTAGTATTCAGCCTTACCATTAAGAATGAGTAACCTATCCAAAGACTTCTCCAGTTTGGTGGACAAGAAGGAATGGATTGATCTTGACTATGAACTGCAACGGCTTGGGCAGGAGCTTCACATACTACACATCTACTAATATAGTGCTCTATTTCTTCATCTGAGAGGGGCATCATGGGCAAAGGAGCTGCACTTGAAAGCCAGTAAGATTTATCATTTCGACTTGCATAGTAGCAGACTTGATTGACATTGCAATAGGTAAAAGGCATTGTGCTAAACACCGGAAGACAGGATCCAGCCAGACCTAGAAAACAATTGAGATTTAATTACTGACCCAAATATTAGCAATATTAATAATTGCTAGAGTAGATTTATTCCTTATCTCACTTTAGTTCTACAAAACCAATAAGTGATAAGGATTTTTGATGCATTTACAGAATTTCTAAAACAAAAACTAACATGTTCCAGAATAAACAGCTACACAAATCAAGCATTCATTCATTCATTCATTCATTTATTTTTGCTTACTGTAGAGTCTGAATTTTTAAGTGCTATGTAAGAGTAGAAGAGTCTTGCCTGAATCCCTGATGAAACAGTCCCAATAGTGTAAATATTTCTGTGATAAATGAACCAACATAGAAGTTTTGATTGCTGATTTATAAAATTCAGCTAACAGGATACAAATTGCACCTCCAGTATTTTGAGAAAACATCAAGGATGTTACTATAACCAATCCTGTAATTTTGATTATGTACAGTACATTTTGTTATTTATCCATAATTTTTTCAAGATGGAAATAGTGGCACTTGTCCATAGTAAAACACTTAGACAATCCCATATTTTATATAAATTAAAATGCCACAAGAAACTTAGCTCATTTTAAAATGTTTGTAGTAACATCAGGATTGTAACATGCTCTCCAAAATCATGCCTAAAACACTAGTAATGAATGAGGGTGTGATCAGGCATGTAAAATTATTGCAAATAAAACCAAAGATGCAACTCTTTGGGCATTCCACCTTCAGCAGAGGCAACCTGATGAAGGTTCAAGTAGGGGAACAGAGAAAATAACTATTACATGAAACAAAATGGTTCCTCACAAAATAGAAAATAGTCCCTATCCTATAACAGCAGATAGTAGAACAGCATAGATTCAGATTCAGGTAGCTATGGCTTATAAGAAAAAGTCTGATAACATTAGTTTCTAAATAAGTTTAACAAATGTCATATATGAAAATTAATGGACAGTCAACTTGTTATTCCTTGTAAGCTGATCTATTACACCTAATAACTGAGACTTCATAAAGGGATCATATGTTGGAAGCTCCCCAACGTTAGCCTAAGAGAAGAACTTCAATTAGATATAATGCAATTTGCAATAAAAGGGCAAAATATGACAACTTTTTTTAGTAAAGATATTATAACGCTCACCAAGGTCTTGATTATGGGCTTTCTCCTGCCCTTCAAAATACAGCAGGCTGTATCCAGTCCACAATCTTGTCATTCCCTCAGGGCAAAACGGTTCTGTTTCTGACTGACTATGCAAAACAAGCAGGAACCCGCTACTCCATTTGGATGCTGATCCTGGTTGCCCTGGAATTCCAGTTTGGCCTGGAGGACCTTAAGGAATGGAGAAAAGGTAGACATGTAAGAGCCTACTTAAAAGTTGGCTCCATTTTAAAAAAAATACTTTTTTAGAATTTATTTGAGAGTGGTTGAGGAGTCTTTATTCCTAGACTTGCAATCTATTTCCATC
>QLTV01001459.1:2584305-2607039 GCA_003457575.1 Thermophis baileyi
AAGCCGAAAAAAAGACGGTGACCGAATGCACAATGCCAGAAGTTGGCTTCTGAACAAAAAAAAAATCAAAAAAAAAAAAAAAAAAAATTCAAAAAAAAAAATAAAAAATAAAAAAAATTCAAAAAAAAAAATTCAAAAAAAAGATGGCGGCCTCCACGGACCGGCACTGACCGATCCAGTTCGGTGACATCATCGTAACATCACCAGCGGGTCGCTACCGGTTTGGGCGAACCGGTCCAAACCGGGAGGAACCCACCCCTGATCTGGAGATAAATGAATTAAACCTGAACAAATGTTTGGGTAGAGGTTCTTCACAGCTCTTGCTCAAGGAGCAGGTGGCAGCTGTGGCAAGAGACGTCTTTGCACAAATTTATCATGTACACATTCCTGGATCAGGATTCCCCCTGACTCATGCTTGGGTCATCTCACATATGGACTATTGCAGTGTGTTCCACATGGGACTGCCTTTAAAGAACACTCAGAAGCTGCATAAACGAGTTGTGGGCATGTCATAGTACAGTATATCCATGTAACACCTCTTATTTAAGAATTGCACAAATGGGTTAGAGGTGTAATTCAAGGTGCTCACTATGATTTATAAAGGCCTTCATGGCATATGGTCTAGTTTTCTGAAGACTCAGCTATGTGCCACCTGTACTGTCTGCCCATCCTGTTTAAGCTGGCAGAGTTGGCGTACTTCAAATCCATTGATCAAACTGTGTTCATTAAACATTGCCTGCTTTCTAGAAGAACATTGCCCTCTCCAAGATATGTAAATGAAGCCTTAAAGTTTAGCTCTACCTCCAGGCCTTGGGCTAGGATGGATAGCATCACCCTCGAGGATGTGGTTTAGGCAAAAGAGGTGTGATGCTCATCACTCTTTTCTGATTTGTACTGCTATAAGTCAAGTGGTCTTACAAAGTTGATAAATAAATAAACTTCATCTTCATACAAATTTTCTCAATAGCCTCTCCTTTCCCCCTGTGATTTCCAATCATCATGCAATACCAGGAAAAGATACAATGTCTTTAAAGAGATAGGTGCAATCATTTTGCCCCTGTGGACTCCAAAGCATGTTTCCCTAATTATTTACAAAGCATTTTACAGTCCAGTTATTTATTCATTTCTGTGCTGAGATAAAAATTTACATTACATGTATATAACTTCTTCCAAGGAATTGCCTTTGCCAGTACTTGGCCCTGTCCCCCACATCAGTAAAACAGCGAGGGATTCAGGGGTGAAATGCTCCCGGTTCGCTTGTACCTGTCGGTCGCTGTAGAGCCGGTCGCCAAGATAGCGTGAGGCGCCGCCCACCCGCCCAGACGCCGCCATTTGGGTTCTTTTACCCTCTGCGAATGCACAGAACACTTTGTGCATACGCAGAGGGTAAAAGAACCCAAATGGCGGCGTCCAGGCGGTGTCCGGGCGGGTGGGCGGTGCCTCACGCTACCTTGGCGACCGGCTCTACGGCGACCGACAGGTATGAGCGAACCGGGAGCATTTCACCCCTGGAGGGATTAAAAGGTTTTTGAAGTGTTTATTTCTATGGTCAAGAGGAATGTTCTTAGAATGTTTTAATTAATACAAAAGAATGAGATTTGAGGGTAAATGGGAAATCAAGAAGCAGTCAAGAAAATACTTTCTAAGATATACTCATCCTTCTTTGGCTTACCTCTGTAACCTAGTAGAATAAAGGCCAAGGATCAGATCATGACAGCCATTTCACATGTTGGAAGAAAATCATGAAGACAGATTAATATAGGACAGTATTCCTCAACCTTATCAAGTTCAATCAATCAATCAGAATAGAGCTGGAAGGGACCTTGGAGGTCTTCTAATCCAACATTCCCCAACCTTTCCAGCTCAGCATCCTGAGGGGGCATGTGAGTGGCACATGCATGTACATGCGCACAGCTCCATTTATGTGAGCGGCATGCATGTGCTCTCCACTTGCATGGATGGAGCTTTGTGCATGAGCGGAGGGTGCTTGTGCTTGCACACAAAACTCCAATCGCAGGCACTCGTGCTTGCGTGCAATGCTCCACTTGCACGAGGCGCTTGTGCTCTCATGCGAAGCTGCACCTGTGCAGTTCCATTCGAGCAAATGGAGCTTTGCGCACAAGCACAAGCGCCCTCTGATCACTCAAGTGGAGCTTCACATATGCACGCTTGCCCATTTCTCCCACAGCCCAGTTTCAAACAGGCCACGCTCCGGTAGTGGGCTGCGGCCCAGGGTTGCAACCCCAGTCCTATACAATTTCAGACAGCTGGCTGTCCAGTCTTTTCTTTAAAACCTCCAGGGATGAAGCACCTACGACTTCTAAAGGCAAACTGTTCCACTGGTTAATTGTTCTCACTGTTAGGAAGTTTTGCCTTAATTCCAGGTTGCTTCTCTCCTTGATTAGCTTCCATGCATAGTTTCTTGTCTTGCCTTCTGGTGCTTTGGAAAATAAGTTGACTCCCTCTTTTTTCTGGCAGCCCCTCGAATACTGGAATACTGCTATCATGTCATCCCTAGGCCTTCTTTTCTCTAGACTGGCCATACCCAATACCTGCAACTGTTCTTCATATGTTTTTGTCTCTAGGGCTTTAATCATCTTAGTTGATTTAGGATGTGTGTGGACTTCAATTCCCAGAATCACTGGCTGGGACATTCTGGGAGATGAAGTTCATCCATCTTAGAATTGGTAAGGTTGAGAAAGACAACAAGAATTGCTATGACTTGAAGTGTGAGCTCAAGGTTTTGCTGCCTTAGAAAAAGCAGCAAACATTATTTGCTTCCCATCAACTCAAAATGATTTAATATCTAAAATTAGTTAATGTATGCACTCCGGAGAATAAAAATTCAGCAACATTCTCTCTCCTCTGGCAATAAAAATGAAATTATAATAAAATAAATAACAATGTTCTTCCCTTTCAGTCAGCTGCTTGAAATGATTCAACCTAATGGCACAGTCGTGCTAACACATCTGGTTTCATCTTTCATTGCAACAGTAGGAGAAGAAAATATAAGTACGCTATCTAAATTGACTTTGAATTTTTATCCATCTCACTGGATTTAAAATTACTTTTATTTATTGTAATTTGGCGATCGTATAATTTGAATTGTGAATTCAGAAAAGTCAAGATAAAAAATATAATAATATCCGAAATGTTAAGACTTACCTTTGTGGCCCACAGGACCAATTGGACCCTGAAGGCCTCGAGCTCCAGGCTCCCCAGGGACACCAGATGGTCCTTGCAGACCAGGCTTCCCTATTTGACCTTAACAATGAGAAAAAACAGATCAATGCCACATCTCTACCACTAGAAATTTCTAATCCAAAACTTAAATCTGTGCTAAACTAGTACTTTTATACATACCTTTTGAGCCTTTTCTTCCTTGGTTTCCTGGAATACCCTTAGTTCCCTGTTTACCACATGGACCAGGAATACCAGGTAGGCCCAAAGTACCAGAGTCCCCTGGATCCCCTTTAATAAGTATAGTTTTTCCTGGAGGCCCAGGTTTGCCTGGAGGGCCTGAAATAAAAATAAAAATGGTAACAAATATCAAAATTTTCAATATCACAAATATACTTTTGATTTATCAAAAGTATTAATTTTCAATATCACAACAGAATGTTCGATTCACAATTTATTTATTTATCAAATTTGTTTGCCACCCATCTTGCTACAAGGGTTCACCAACCAGATGGAAAAAGTGGAATTACATAAAAAGGATTGCTGTAAAAGATTTTGCAAGACTTCTCTGTGCCTACAGAGTATACTATTCTGTTCAGATTATTAAACATTTCTTTAAAGTTCTTGGGCCCAAGTTAAATCTTGCTGGATAATCAGTTTTGCTGTTATAACCAAATGCAAGCAAGCAAGCAGGCAATTCATCTGTAACAGTGTTTAAAGGCCACCATTGCCCCAAAGCTTTTCAGTTGCAACACAATAAAAACCCAGTAAAAGACCACTTTTTGATTAGAGTCTTGAAGGAGAGGATCCTCTTTACTTCTAGTATGGGTTTTAAAAAATGTTCCCTAAGAGCATTTCTGGAAGAAGTCAAATGATTTTAATTGGTTCAATCTACTTTTGCAATTCTGTTATTCAAATACTGCTTTGCAAGTACCTCTAATGCCATCTGAGCCAGCTGGACCTTGGTCTCCAGGAAAGCCACAAGTTCTATTTTCAGGAGGCTGACCCATAGGGCCAGCAGAACCAGAAACGCCTGGCTTACCTGCAAGGAAAAAAAAGAATAAAGATAAAACATTAATATTGGCCATGTTTTATACATTTCATTTCTCCTGTCATATTTGCTTAAGAAAAAGTTCATATTGCACATATTTGTTTTAATTACTATGCAAAAAGTGACAGTATGAGAATTCAATAAACAATTACTGCAGCTTTTGAAAGAATCAAAACATTGTTTATCAACTGACTACGGAGGTGTAATACATTTGATTTAATTTACATTACTCATTTTACTAAGAATCTCTGACTCTGGAATAGAGACTCATGAAATGAGACTCTTGCCCCTTCTAACTGGGAGGAAAAGAATGGTGTGAAATGATGCAATACATAAGGACAATAAAGCCATGGTTTATAAAACTAAATGATTGAAATCTGGCAAGACAGAATTCTAATGGTGTAGAGCAATGTAGGGTGTCAAGATAAGATCATCCCCAAATGTTTTATCTAACACATTCTCATTTAGAGGTCATAATATGATTTACATAATTTTCTTTTTTCATTCCTATGCAATAAGCCAAAACTATACAGTATAACCCAGGGGTCTCCAACCTTGGCAACTTTAAGACTTGTGGACTTCAACTCCCAGAATTCCTCAGCCGCTGGCTGAGGAATTCTGGGAGTTGAAGTCCACAAGTCTTAAAGTTGCCAAGGTTGGAGACCCCTGGTATAGCCTGTAACCTTGCTATGTTCAGGGCTCCTCTGTGTTCCTTTGGTGAGGAGCCCAGTAATGTAGTTGTGCTTACCAATAAAACATACTTAGTTTCATCTATCTCCAATCATTCTGGTTTATGATTTAAGTGGGCATTTCCCCCACATCTTGGGTAACCAAAACAAATGTTTTTTTTTTAAATTAAGAGATCTCTTACTTACCAGGAGGACCTCTTAGACCTTTCTCTCCTTGAGGACCTACTTGAGTTCTTCCTGGTAGCCCAGGTTCTCCTCTGTTACCTTTTGGCCCTTGTTCTCCTGTGCACCCTGGGGGTCCCATTTCACTTAAACCTTTACAAGAGAACAATAATGAGTGAAAGGAAATAAGTGTTGGATTTAATGGCATAAATGATTTATTCCTTTGATTCTATCCAACTGAAGCTATATTTGGTCAATATGTGATTTTTCAGTTTTCCTATTTGGGATATCAAGTCCTTCAGTTCTTCCAGGCACAA
The DNA here is from genome assembly GCA_003457575.1 of Thermophis baileyi. Lineage (NCBI taxonomy): Eukaryota > Metazoa > Chordata > Lepidosauria > Squamata > Dipsadidae > Thermophis > Thermophis baileyi. The sequence continues at coordinate 2,589,705 of QLTV01001459.1, forward strand.
CTAAGGTCAATGAAATTTGCAAAGCAACATGGGTGAAAGGCTGCTAGTAGAAACTACCATGGATAATTCTGTAATACTATACATATGCACAAAGACTCATGTAGAGTTTTCTCTGATAATTAGCTTATTTTTTTGGTTACATCATGAATATTTCATTCAAAATACAGTTGATTAATTTATTGCAGTATAATTGTTTTCTTCATTAGATATTCCAGTATAATAATATTAACTATTGCATATTTTTACTATGGTAGTTTGCATTAGAACAGTGGTTCTCAACCTTTCTAATGCCGCGACCCCCCCATATCATCATGCCGCGACCCTTGGGCGCGATAGGACGCCGCAATTTGGGTTCTTTTACCCACTGCGCATGCGCAAAGCATTCTGCGCATGCGCAGAGGGTAGAACTCAAATGGCGGCGTCCAGGCTACCAGCTGTCCGGCGACTCGCAGCACGGCCGAACCGGGACCTTTTCACCCCTGCAGTGACGGTGGCACCAAAATGGCGGGCTAACGCACGCGGCGACCCCTGTGAAATGGTCGTTTGACCCCCAAAGGGGTCGCGACCCACAGGTTGAGAACCACTGCATTAGAACTAACTAATGTCATCAAGAGCCAAGTATCATACATTTATTAAGTGTAAATAATTGGTTCTTGATATTGCCTTTAATTTTTTTAAAAATAGTATAATAATTTTCATTCTTTACCTGGAGGTCCTGGCAAACCCTTTTGACCTTTTTGTCCATTTACACCATTTACTCCAGGTGATCCCGATAAGCCTTTAATATTTTGGGAAAAATAGGATGGAATGAATTCAGGAAAAGAAAATGATCATTTCATAAAAATGCAACAAGTAGACAAATGCAACAAGTAGCAATAGCACTTATAGCACTTAGATTTATATACCGCTTTACAGTGCTTTACAGCACTCTCTAAGCGGTTTACAGAGTCAGCATATTGCCCCCAACAATCTGGGTCCTCATTTTACCCACCTCGGAAGGATGGAAGGCTGAGTCAACCTTGAGCCTGGTGAGATTCGATCTGCCAAACTGCTGGCAGCCGGTGATCAGCAGAAGTAGCCTGCAATACTGCACTCTAACCACTGCGCCACCGCGGTAATCAAAGGAACAATTTTTTCTATCAAAATTTTAGCAGATGTAAACTTTTTGTTACTTCGAGGAAGATAAAACTAATTATAAAACCATAATTTTATGTTTTTTGCTCTATTACCAATCTATTCCCTAGTTTTTCACAGAAAATATTTAATACATGCCAAAGACTTTCTGAAGGTGCTTAAAATGGAATGGAAGATTGGCACTAATGATATAAAATGTTCTCTCAGTATTTTTATTGGTAACTTCCATAAATTATCATTTATGTAATAAAATGTTCCATAATTTTATAGCATCCGTGGGGATCTTCAGGACAGAGGTAACAGCAAAGCCAATTTTCCACTCCACTTCATTCTGTGAAATGGGTCTTTAGGAACTCAAAAGAATTCAAGCCCCTTCAATCATCCATGTATGACTTTTAATTGGACCTCATAAGTATACCATTCTGAAGTAAAGATGCTAAATTCCTTTAATTTGGTTTCATTGAGAAAGAAATACGAGAAGGAAATAATTGTTTATCTTGAGATATTATGCAGAGGTGTGGAACTTCTCTAAACTAGAATTGCTGGCTAAACAGTTTTCTTTAAAAGATAATGATTCTTAAATATGTATTTCTATGTTATCTTTCATGCATTTGATGCAGTATGCTGTAATGGTTGAGTCCTGCACTACCCATAGACTAGAAGATCTCTTTTACATTCTATGATTTTATATTTCTATGATTTATGACATGGTCAGGTTAGGGCTGCTGGCAAATAATAACTTCAACGAAAAAGTAAGAACCACTAAGATACCCTAACTCCAAATCCTCATGAATCAAAAGAGATCCCTAAGATTTTGGAGATTTTCCTACTTACATATTTGGATAGTCTACCTAATATCTTATCCATATTTGCAGATCCCAATCTTTGCCTTGGTTGTCTGAAAAGCTAATGAGAAGGCAACTAGAATGCAAATATCTGTGTGGGTATAATTGACTCATTCTATATGCTCTTCCTACCTGGAGATGTGTCAGGTTCCCACAGACAGAAATTGAGGGGAGTAGAGATCTGGAGATAGTTTTCCATCTCCACCCTATGAAATTTCCTTATCCATCCCAAATCCAATTTGCACCATCCTGCTATTGTTCTATATAGCTGTTAAAACAGAACTCTTCTTCTATGCAACCTTGGAAAGTTAGTATTGCTCTGATTAGTTAGAAATGTTTATTGTTTTATTTTTTATTTTATATTATTTGTGTATGTTTTATTATAGTTACTGTTTTATGGTCTTAAAACTGTGCATTTTATATCTTGCATTGTAAATCATTGACTCATTTTAGATTTTAGATGATATGTAATAAACAAAGAAGCAGATGTTTGAAATTAACTCAAGACCATATGCTTTCTTCTAACTTGGCCAAATGAGGAAAATGAAAAAATTATCAGTGACCCAGTTTGATTATTTTGCACAGGTTTTAATATAATAACACTTGCATCTGTTCATTTTGATTTTACTTTTGAAACAAAATTGTGATACCAGTGAGTCATCAAAGTTGTTATCAGGTTTTACTTATTACTTGCAACCTCTAATTACTATCATTATGGTACTACCATTAATTACTTGTTATTTGGGTACCCAGTGCGGTGATGAGGGATCTTAATGGACCCAAACACCTACAGTTTTATTATTTGACAATAGCTACAACTAATAATTTGTTTGTGTAGAATGCATACATGTGACCGAATGAAAGTTTATTCTACTTCATTGTAAGAATGCATTAACAAAATCTTGCAGTTCTGAAAGTATTACTCTCCTGCCATCTCCTTTACAGCCTGAAAAGCTAGAGAGAGCCCTTTGAGCCTCTTTGTCCACCTGTTATGCAGCTGTGGGCTACGCCCTCTCTTATCTGACCATTCCCTAGGCAGCATTTCTTCTTTCCATCTCTCAAGGTCTTTCTCATGTACCATTATACAAATGATGGAACCTCGATGCACAATCTATTTTGATCTTCCAACTTTTGTTCCACAGGCAATTAAATTTTTTACAACTTCTTCCACTAAAGATACAAACCTAGTAATATAGAATAGGTAGGCTACAGATTATGCAGTAAACTTATATCAACCATCATGTATGCATTTTAATACCATGCTGTGCACTGACATCTGCAATAATCATATTTCTTCACAATATTTACCTTTTCTACCTGGGTTACCAGGTGATCCTGGGAAACCTGGAGTTCCCAAAAAACCAGGTTTACCATGTTCACCCGGAGGTCCTGGAAATCCTGCAGCTCCCTGCACACCTAAAATAAAATAGACATTTCCCATATTTGAACATAATTTATTATTCTCTCTCATGTTGTTAGAATTCTCCCTAATTTAGCAACATGGTGATTAGAATCTCTAGAAGTAAGATAAATCTAGGAATGCATTCAGACTAAACTGACATTTAGCCGGCCATTCTAAAGGAAGTTCAAGTGCCTGCAGTGGCATGCCAAAAACTGAAGCAGATTGCTGTTCTTGTAGCACAAGCCTTCTGGGACACCTCATACACTCTACCCCACAATACCCATTTTGCATTTAAGGACATTCAAATTTAAAAACCTATTTATCAGTTTAAATCTGCCCAAATTACCCCAATATCAAAAAAGAAAAAAAAAGAAAAAAGAAAAAAAGGAGGGGGACATTTTGATATGCCATTGAATATCCCCTGCAACCAGGAAAAGCAATTTTAAAAATGGACTAAATAGTGTGGATTTACACAAAACAAAGCTGATTTTCCCTAGTCTAAGGTGAAGAAAGGGGGTATGTTTTTCACATGGCTGTAAGGTAAAATTGTGAATAAGTGTGTATAAATTACATTTCTATTAGTGTCTTCTTCTTAGTCTTATTCCATTATTCATGTGATTACTTTCACTGTCCTGTCCATCATCATACTTCACAATATTTGTTTTAATATTGATCCAATTTTTCTTTAATTCTTTCTCACCTGGGAATCCAGGTGTTCCTGAGTTTCCAGGCAGCCCTTTGGAACCCTGTTTTCCTGGTTCTCCTTGAACACCTAGTATACCCTGGTCTCCAGGTAATCCAGGAAGTCCTTAAACACAAAACAATCAAACTTTAGTGTAAACATTTTTCAGAAGAATGTGCTTATTGAGTTCTCTTTCTAGACAGATGGATATTACAACTGGTATCCAAACCTAACCCTGAGCCCAGTGGTGAAATCCAATTTTTTTTACTACCGGTTCTGTGGGCGTGACTTGGTGGACGTGGTGTGGCTTGGTGGGTGTGGCTTGGTGGGCGTGGCAGGGGAAGGATACTGCAAAATCCCCATTCCCTCCCCACTCCTGGCAGAAGGATATTGCAAAATCTCCATTCCCACCCCACTCTGGGGCCAGACGTGGTATTTGCCGGTTCTCCAAACTACTCAAAATTTCTGCTACCGGTTCTCCGAACAACTCAAAATTTCCACTACCGGTTCTCCAGAACCTGTCAGAACCTGCTGGATTTCACCCCTGCCTGAGCCTATTGTTCATCATCAGTTCATGATCTATACTAAATGCAAAGAGTAATTCTGAATTACAATGAAAACATTCTAATAACCATACTATTTATAGTCTGTAGGTAAGATAATCCCCTTTAAAAATAAATTTGTATTTTTAAAAAAATTACAATAACTATAAGCAGAGCAATAAAATTCAGTGCAACCCTGTAATGGTTAAAAAGGAAAGCAAGAAAAACAGGTAATGAAACCACATATGAATAATTCCTTAATATGCCTACTACACATTAATATATTTATCTGGCATAAGCAATTAACTTTCCCCAATGAACATAAGTTATAAAATAAGACCATATACGGTACTTAAGAAGGCTTTAACTTTAGCTTGACAAAAATTCAGTTAGAGTGGTGAATCAACTTGTACATCAAATTGTTCTCAACTTGGCAATATGCCAAACATTTTGGTATTAAAACTCCAACATAGTTATACTTTTCCATTTTAACTATGGACATTCTGGTGGCAGTCAACAAAAATTCTTACTCCAGCTAAATTATCAAAAATGTATAAGGCAATATCAACCCAGTGTTGGAAGTGTGAAAGGGAAGAGGGAACTTCTTATTGCATGGTTTCTTGTGAAAAAGTAAAAAGTAGAAAGTTGAGCGCAAATTCATGCAAAGATGCAAAAGATACTCCAGATGAATTATTTTTATTGGCTTTATGGATGCCAAACTGGAAAAGAAATTAATATTGTATTTACCAACTGTGGTGAGATTATTGTCTAAAAATAATTGAAAATAACATCACCTGGTAATCCTTGGACTCCTATAGGGCCTTTCTTGCCAGGTTCACCATAATGAGTAGCTGGGTCACCTCTGCTACCTGTAAACAGTGGGAATTGATGTTACAATCAAAAGCTATCCTCACCTATCAACTGAGAAAATAGATCACTTTTGTTTGCATTTGTCATGTCAATATCCACCCTTCGGGCTATTCAGAACTTTTCATTTTTAGAACAGCATTACCAAAAGCTTGAAGTCATTTTACATAATTTAACAAAATGATCCCCCCCCCCAAAAAAATTAGACTCTCTCTGTAACTAAAACAAAATGAGCATTATTTTTTTAAAAAAACTTTCTATAGCATTAGTTGTGTGAGAAGAAATTTGAGCCATTTTCTATCACTTCTTAAGCACCGTGAATTGGATCCGCTTTTCAGTTTAGCTAATTTTGCTTTTGACAAATGCTTCTATCTAAATTCATTTCCCCCAGCTCCACAAAACTGGATATAGTAAGAATCTTTACAAAGCAAGCTCACGTGATCTTTCTGAAATTCTATATTATTATAATATGATTGTTAATACCTGAAAATCATTACTTTCTCAGCTGAAAATCAAGAATAATTACCAGACACTCAGCCTAAATTATTCTCTATCTAAAGCTTTTCTGCAGACAAGCAGTTTGTTTCTTTCAAAAATGTATCATAGTAAGTAACGTAACTTACTATGTTGTTTGAACTAGTAGCAAAGAAGAGTTTTAAATTCCATATTTTTCTCTATTATTTTTAGTTGCTTTGAAATTATGCAATTAACTTCTTATTTTTCTGTGACCATAAGATAGAATCATGTAATTTTTAGTTATATTGAATAAATTGAATGAGATACTGTTTACCCATTAACTTTTCTTTTTAGAGAGGCATGAGATTGTGCTATCAATCTAATTGTCTGTTTTACCATATAATCTTATTGGTTTGCTAGGAATGAAATATCATTGCTTCCAACGTGGATTGCTTTTAAATACATCTGATTCCTTTGACTCGGTTCAAAAAAAATTCATTAACCATATTATTAATATGTTCATTTATGTGCTTCTAAATCATTTTAATGCAAATTCGCTTATTATCGGCATTACATCTGAAGATTATTTTTCAAAACAGTTATTCTGCCGATAATACATTTCTTAATGTATATATGCAGATTCAAAGGACAAGTGATTTTCAGTCATTAGTTATTGGCATTATTATTGCATCCCTACCTTTTGATCCTTTTTGGCCACCAAATCCTGGATGTCCAGGAGGACCTGATGGTCCCTGTGCACCCTGAAAGAAAAAAAGGTGTAATTTATTTTATTTATTATATTTATTTGTATCTTGTCTTTATTATTTTACTAATTCAAGGAGACAAGCGTGTCCAACACACCTTCCTTCTCCTACTGTTCCCAAAACAACAATCCTGCAAGGTGAGTTGGGCTGAAAGAGCATGACTGGCCCAAGGTCAGCCAGCGGGCTTTCATGGCTTTCCTGGTCTCCTAGTTTCTAGCCTGATGCCTTAACCACTAGACTTATTGTACATAAAATATAAAATTCTGCCTGTTTGAGGAAATCAATCAAGCATCATACATGCATCCAAACATGATCATTGATACGGGAAGTGAGTGCTAATGATCTCATTGGGAGCCAAATACTATATAAACAACAAAGATGTAAATAAAATAATTATAAATAATTCTAGTTCTTCCTCTATACTAGTGCCTCCTTTCTAATTTGTACTGTTTTTGTAGGAAATATTTGTCTTGGATCATGTAAGTAAGAGAATTTTATCCAACATGCTGCCCAGGAATTTTACTAGATCAAGAAGCTGATCTACCCAGAGTCCCCAACAATTGTGTATGCAGCAATTCCTAAGAAATACAACTTTTTAGTATAAACAAGCCAGGAATAAAAAAAAAACCACATTGTGCCTTAGAATCCCATCTAGTTTCTCCAGAATGTTCTCTACCACCTCAGTTTACCTGTATTTTTTTTCTGGATACTTGGCTGTGCTTCCCAACAAAGTACTGGGCTACAATTTCCATCACTGTATTTCTAAAATGGTCTCCGGATTCACTAAGTGGCTCAGAAGATTGTTGGAAAAACTTACAGGTAGTCCTTGACTTATGACTGGTTGATTAATTACCATTCAAAATTAGGACAGTTACTGATGGCCTGTTCTCGAAGTTCTGACCGCCCTACCATTTGGGGCACATGGCAACAGACTTGCACTTACATGTGAGTGCAGCGTCCTATGGTCATATAATCACATTCTGTGTATTTTTGCCATTTTCTGGCAAAAAAACACCCATTGGATAAGCTGAATTCAGACTTACGACCATGTGACTTGCTTAATGACTACATGATTACATTACAACCACCTGATTCACTCATGACCATGGTAAAAACTGGTGTAAAATTGAGTTCAGTCACGTAGTCATTTGACTTATGATCGCAACAACTTATGACCACAATTCTGGTCTTAGTTGTGGTTGTAAGTGAAGGATTACCTGTATTCTTGAGGCTTATGCTTTGCAACTTGCCACTTCCATTAAAATAAGATCAGATGGGAAGTTTGATGCACACTCATGGAACTGTTACCAAGCACACTCGCAGGAATAGGGACTCCTACTAATTATTTGATATAATAGATATTTGGAAAAGTATTGCCCAGGCAGATTAAAGAAAATATATGACTGCATGGTCTTGGAGTGGTGCAGTGGCTTAGAGGTGGAGCTCTCGCCTCACAATCAGGAGGCTGTGAGTTCGATCCTAGGTAGAGGCAGATATTTCTCTCTCTGGGCACACTGAGAATATATCTGCTGAAAAAAACTCCGCATTGGCGCCAGGAAGGGCATCCGGCCAGTAAACACTCAGCTCCATTCAGTTGCCCAGACTCCACCCCGCAAGGGATTATGGGGTCGTTAAAAGAGGATGATGATGATGATGTATGATGTCCATGAAAATTTAATAGAAAATAGTCATAAAAATTTAAAGGTCCCACTAGACAGCCATGGGTGGATGTTATGCCCCACCATAGATGGATCTGCTTCTCCCCTTGGATTCTAGGAGCTAAGAAAAAGCAGCAGTATTATATTATCACAGCGCACTACAGAACTATATTACGATTTCATACACCATACATATGAAAATATGTACAGTATTATGTCCAACTCTATAGCAAGTACAAAGATAAATATGGAACTGTCTTCTTGGCATACCTGATTGCCTTTTTGTCCTTGGAAACCAATTATCCCTGTCACACCTGGAGGCCCTGGTGGACCTAGTGGGCCCTGGGAACCAGAGTGTCCAGCATCGCCAGGCTGGCCCTTTTGAGTGCCTGGAGCTGCTTGTTTGCCTGGTGGTCCCGGGATTCCTCTGAATCCAGCATTGCCTTTATCACCTGAAATTATTTCACATGCATTGCAATTTCAAATAATACAATAAATGTTCTTAACATGAATCTTACTCAGCATTCATGCTTTTACTTGATTTTGTATGTTAATTATACACATATTTTATATTGGATTTTACAATAGATTTTACTGTCTTTTGATTTTGATTTTTTTTTTCCATGTAACTCCAAATAAAGGAAAGGTACAAAATCATACCACTGATATTTGGTAGCTACACTAAATTTTGGCAACATCGTCTTGGGTTTCTCGGGAGCATAATTAGGGCGCTGAGGGCAAATGCAACGTGCAGGTTCTCAATTTGTACTGTTTTAACTGGTATGTGTGTGATGAAAAAGCGTAATGTTATTTTTGCACCTTGATGCCTCAATGATTTAGTTTCTCTCAAAAATGCCACATCTTGACTATATTGGATGGGGGCATGGAGGTGGAAAAATGTCTTGAGGCAGCCTTGTTAATATATGTACCTAATTTATATGCTTACCTTGGACCCCTGGTAATCCCTCATCACCAGGAAGGCCTAGTTCTCCATTTGGTCCTTTTACTTGCAGGACATTGATGCTGCCCTTGTCCCCTGGTAATCCTGGTTCACCTTCAAAATAGAATGTATGCAACAATTTACTACAATATAATTGCTTGAAATCTATCCACCTCTGCCTCTGGGATCTCCCCAGTGATATAATTGTACAGAGTATATACAGCACATTTTAAACATGTATTTATTTGACATTTAAAGGACATAAGCATCAGAATTCTGAAAACGTCTTGATTCATTTGGAAAACTATAAAGATGAAGCATGGATGTTCACAGGAAGCAATAACATGTATTGTTACTTCATGAGACAAATTCCACCAACATCACGTTATAGGGAGCTTGCATTGTAATATAACAAAACACAGTTTCTCATGTTGATGAAATCTCTGTATTATATGGACACCCTACATCAGTCCCAATATCAGCAACAAGAATGAAGAACCTACTGGCTGAAATTTTAATCCCTTATTTTTAAAAAAGCAAACCAACCAATCATCCAACCCTTTTGCTTATCTCTTTAAGGCAGTGTGACAATGTGTAATCAGGACTACATCATACTTCTTATATAGAAGAAATATAGAGCTCCTGGATACATTGAGGCCTAACAGTATTCTAGAATAATAAAATACTTACCTTTAATTTAATTAAAATAGTTTAATTGTACAGGTGGTTCTCAACTTACAACAGTTTATTTAGTGACCATTCAAAGTTACAAAGGCACTGAAAAAAGTGACTTATGACCATTTTTCACACTTATGACCGTTGCAGCATCCCCATGGTCATATGATTTACATTCGGATGCTTGACCACTGACTCACATTTATGACAGTTGCAGTGTCCTGGAGTCATGTGATCCCCTTTCGTGACATGACAAGCAAAGTCAATGGGGAAACCAGATTCACTTAACTACTCTGTTACTAATTTAACAACTGCCGTGATTCACTTAAGTCATAAAATGGGGCAACAAATTTCTCACTTAGCTATTTTGGGCTCAGTTGTGGTCATAAGTTTAGGACTATCTTAATATGCCACCCAGAGTCATATACAATTGATATGGACAGCCATATAAATTAGATAGATGAAGATGAGAGACAGAGACAGAGAGAAGTTATTCATAAACCAATATTATTCTACATACCTTTGGAACCCTTTCTCCCAAATTCTCCAGGAGGACCAGATAGACCAATTTGTCCTCCTTCTCCTTTTACACCTGATGCTCCCATTTCTCCTGCATTTCCTTGGGGGCCTGGGAAACCTTGCATGCCTTGGGATCCTTTGTCTCCTTGATAGAACATTGAGAGAAAAGGGACCGTATACAATACTGATGTATCGACTGGATTCCACAACATACTAAGTCATGGCTTGTCCAACCCAAGTTCACGTTCCATATTTTTAGACTCTGAACCCCAAAATCAACCAGCCCATATCTATTTTATTGAAAAGGGTACATATGTGTTATACATGATGTTTATATTTAAAATTCAGAGAAATTTTTATTAGAGTCATATACCTTTTGTTCCTGGAAGACCTGGCAGTCCATTTTCCCCTGAAAATCCTGGATCTCCTCGTAAGCCTGGAAAGCCAGGTGGCCCTTGGGTTCCAGGGGCTCCTGGCAATCCTTTCATTCCAGCTGGGCCTGATGCTCCCATATCTCCTTGAGGACCTTTAATACCCTTCAATCCTAATGGGAAAATACAGCAAGCAATATATTATTCCATTCTTTCCAAGGCCACATTTAAAAAGGGAATTCTTCAAATTATGTCTACTTGTTCCTCTTCACTCACCACATCTAGATATCCCAGAACTGGAGGAGGCAAAGGAAAGCAGACAAGATAAGCAAAATTACAATAACATTTAAAACTTTTACAAGGAGAATTTGACATTCTTGAGCCAAGTCTTTAGAGCTGTATTGATGTTGCTTCCTTCTATAAGGAAAGTATTCAATCCAATTATTTCTTTATTGCTAACACAATTTTCCAGCAACCAAAATGACACCTATGCTCATTGATGAAGTATACAGAAACCAAATTGACTATATTATTGGTACAAGGAGGTGGAAGAACTCACTTATAACAACAAAGACAAGACAAGGAGCTGATCACAAGCTTCTCGTGTATAAGTTTCATTGTCAAGTAGGGAGGCTAGGAAGGCTTTCTAATGAAATACTTATAGATTTTATAAAGGTTCTAACCCAGTGGTGTCAAACTCGATTTCATTGAGGCCCGCATCAGGGTTGTGTTTGACCTCGGGGGGACAGGGGGGGGCATGGCCAGGGTGGGCGTGACCAGCTCAACGCCACTGTCAGGGGTACCTGTGGTGGCCTGAGTGCTCTACCAGCGAAAACGGGCTCCCGAGCTCTATTTTCAGCTGCGATGGCCTCCTGCAACCCTCTGCCAGTGAAAATGGAGCTCATGAGGGCCTCACGCAGCCCTCACAAGGTCCATTTTCACTGGCAGAGGCACCACGGGCCAGTGCTTTGCAGTTTCCAGGGCTGCCCTCAGGTCAGATCTAAGCACCCCGCCAGCCGGATCTAGCCCCCGGGCCTTGAGTTTGTCAGCCCTGTTCTAACCAAATAATGCCAGCAAATCTTCAGAATGACACAGTAGCCAACTGAGTGGAAAAGGTCATTCTAATACCAATACCCAAAAGAGACTTAAAAATGTGCCAACAATCACACAATATCCTTACTTTCATGTACTTACAGCAGAGGTGGGTTCCTCCTGGTTCGGACTGGTTCTCCCAAACCAGTAGCAACCCGCTAGTGATGTCACGATGACATCACCGATCCGGTTCTGTCGGTGCTGGTCCGTGGGCGCCACCATCTCTTTTTTTGAAATTTTTTTGAAATTTTTTTTTTGAAATTTTTTTAATTTTTATTTTCTTCTGCGCATGCGCAGAAGCCGAGTTCCCGGCAGTGCACATGCATCACCATATTGTTTTTGCCGTTTTTTTATATATATATTTTGAATTTTTTAATAATTTTTTACTGCGCATGCGCGCACGCACGCAAAGCACGCGCGCGCCCACGAGGCACGGCCATGCGGCACGGGAGGAAGCGAACCGGCAGCGAGGTAAGTTAGAACCCACCCCTGACTTACAGTCATCTTAGTGTCATCTAACACAGATTACAGCTCTATCTGAAAAAGGAGATGCCAGATGTCCAAAATGGCTTTAGAAAGGGCCAGGTATAAGAAACATTGCTAATGCATGTTGGATAACAGTGTAAGTCAAAGAATACTAGAAAGAAGTCAGTTGTGCTTCATTGATTATAGAAAGGCCTTTGATTTTATTGATCATGTCAAGCTGTGGAATATGCTGAGAATAATAGGAATTCCATTGTCTTTATGCAAAACCTATACAAAGGTCAGGAAGACACAGTCTGGTACACATGGTAACCACATGGTGAAACAGACTGGGTCCAGGATGGCAAAAGAGTGAGACAAAGCGTTATACACTCTCATTTTATATATTTAACCTATTTGTGGAGTATATGTTGAGAAAAGTTGGATTAGAGGAAGATGAGCCTGATTTTAAAACTGGAGGAAGAAACAGCAATAACCTGTGCTATGCCGATACTACTCTGATAGCTGAATATGCAAGTGATCTGCAAGTTCTAGTAAAGAAAGTCAATGAGCACAATGAGAATGTCAATGAGAACAACAACAAAAAAAGATTGCATATAAAGACCAAACGGGTGACAAAAGATACAGCCACCAGCCTTAGATCTGACAATGAAGATGCTGAAGTGGTAGATAGGATAGTTCTGCTGTTTAGAATTGACGATTAACAATAAAGAACCCAGCAGTTAAGAAATATACTGAGGACTAGCACTTAGTACGGTTCCAATGAAAGCCTTGGGGGGAAAGTTCTCAAAATACTAATCGCCAGGCTCAAATTATTCTACTTCAGATCAATTCGGTAAAGACCTAGCTTCCTGAAAAAAGCACTAATGCTGGGAAAGAGGGAAAAAAAGATAACCAGCATTAAGGTGGATGGAATTAGTTGTAATGATGATGGGTGCACCATGGAAGATCTGGAGGATCATGCTGGTGATAGATCATCCTTCAGAAAATCTATCTTTGTGGTTGCTGACACACATGCATATATACAGTATGTACCCACACATCTATATAAATAAAAATGTAAATGTTTGTTTGTTCAAAATGTTAAATCTCCTAAAGTTCTTCACCGATTGCTTTGAAATTTTGACACAACATTGTATTCGAATACGGGCATGTTTTTATATACCTGTATTATATAGATGTGACAGGTAACATGTTTTTTGTGAAAAACAGTGCCATCTGTTGGACGTAAAAGCAACACACACTATACTAAATATGTTACGATTCCATTTCAATGTTTCTGATTTACAATCCATTTACGATTTCCACATTTCCAATATAAATCGCACATGGCTGAAGATATTTTCCGTCGAAATTCAAATATGAACATGCATTTCACAGCAGAATTCTACAACGAAGCATTGATAATGATTGAAGATTTCTGCTTAGAAATCGCGAACAAAGTTCTCAATCAATTGGGAATGTCATCACCAAATCGATCTGCTGCTGCTTCGTTCGATGTAGAATTGTGTCCTGAACAAAATTACAACACGGGTGATCACCAGACTGAGCCACAGCAACGCGTGGCCGGGTACAGCTAGTATACAAATATATATGTTTAAGAAAACCTGTATGCAGGACAGGAAAAAATTAGATACAGTATTGCTTTCCTGATACAGAAATTTGGGAGGGCACAGCAGCAGGGGAATTGTCCAATGGGAAGATCTGGTAGCCTCCAATCCAGGGGTGGGTTCCACTTACCTTCCCTACCGGTTTGCATCCCCTATGTCACGTCGGGGAAATGACCCTCTGCACACGCGCAGAAGCCTCTGCGCATGTGCAGAGAGTTCTTTGCCAGCCGCGGCGACCGGAGAACCAGTTCTGGGGCGTGACAGCCAGCCATCGCTGCCGGTTCGGCGAGTGGGTGCAAATTTCCGCCACCGGTACGGGCGAACGGTAGCAACCCACCACTGCTCCAATCCAAACTGAATTCCTTTATTCCAGATAGGATTTTCTTTAAACCAGTTTAGAATTGAAAGCATAGCACAAGAACAACATAAATGGTGTGTGTTGATTTCCCCCCCCCTATGAATGTAGAAATATCACTGCTACTTTGACAATGCACACCATGATAATAATGCAAAGATGCAACAATGCTAGTATGCATTTATCTGTGTGTGCATGTGTGTAGACACACTCACATATACATACATGCAGAGGCAATATAGGGTGATGATGATAAATGTGTGACTATGCATATACATGCTTACACCTATAGGTACATAAACAAATTTGAGAAGATTTGCATCCCGTTGTATATTTTGGCTTGTTGAGCATTTCCCTGCCTCACAAAAAATGGGAAAGAAAGTTAAATGTTCACGTACATAAATGTTTAAATCAGTTTGGATTCATCTGAAATCTTGACATAGCCTTCAATTAAACAACAACTTAAAAAATCAATTTTAAGAAAGAAATTCTCAGTGATATGAAGGGACAAGAATTTCCATGATGTGCAGTCTGAAATTCATGTTTTCTGGAAAAACTCTATACTTGAGATATGCAGTAAACATTGACCACTTATTGAAGATTGCTGCTGAATGCTATTGATATTTTATTGCTTTGAAGGCCAAACAGGAACTTGGATGAAGGCTGGCTAAAACCTAAAGCCAACTGTCTGTTGAGTCCAAATAGTAGGTATTAGTCACATAGAGAATATAATCAATTAAGATGTATGCGATTTTGTTTTCACCCATATTAAATTGTGATGTGTTCACCTTTAGGTCCTTGTGTTCCAAAAGAGCCTGATGGTCCTGGTAGCCCCTCCAACATTTTCTCACAGACCAGTCCAGGTGATCCAGGAAAACCCATCACTCCTGTGTCACCTTTTTGGCCTCGGAGACCTTTAGCTCCTGGAAGCCCTGGAGTGCCAGGTTGCCCTGCAAACAGATTATTACTTTTATAAGTTGGGGTGACGGGGGACAAAAAAATATCTCACTTTCCTAGAAAAGTAGAAAATTAACATGCTTAATAGCAATAGCGCTAAGACTTATATACCACTTTACAGTGCTTTTCAGCCCTCTCTAAGTGGTTTACAGAGTCAGCATATCGCCCCCAACAATTTGGGTCCTCATTTTATGTGGTAGATACCATGGCATTCCTGGAATTTTAAATCCGATTTACTACAAAGTGACATTAAAAAAAAGAAAAATCTTAATTATGTCTGCATACTTTCAGATAATATTGCCCTTTCCTGAATTTAAATCCTATTTACTATAAAATAGATAAAAAATATATCAGAAATTGACTTTATTTGTACAGCTTTGCTCCACAGTTTATACTGTGTATTGGTCCCTCTAGAAATATTTTGATAATGATGCTAATGCACCAATTTGTCACAAAACAGATTCATCAGCTACAGTGAATCTGTAGCTTCGGGAAATCATATAAAATAACTCAAGCATGAGGACAGAACAATAGGAACTAAAAACTCATTTATCTCTCAAATCTTAAAAGCACTGATGTGGTCCATTCAGGCCCCCTGATAAAGTTAAAAGGAAAGATTGTGAAACTACTGTAGAAAATGGAATTTGCTATGCATATTTTAAGTCTTATGATGTTACGGTGCTCATGGGCAATCAGAATGTGGCAAGATGCATCACTTCTATTTGATTCAGACTAAAAATGACAATAACATTTTACAATATTTCTCTAATTCATAAGATACTTTGGTTTTTACACTTCTTTTTGTTGAGTTATCTTCCTTTTTCTTATATTTTGATTGATGTGCTTACTGAATTAACTATGATTGAATTGTTCCATATTTTATAGAAAAGGAAATGCAAGCGAATGTGTTTCTGAACAGGAGACAAAAAGTAAAAATAAGAGGGGCCACCTGGGTAATTAAAAAGAACTGCTACGTCTTCCCATTTTCCTTCTTTATTTCTATTAACTCTTTTTAAAAACTGTTTCCTCCCCAATAAAATTTAATTTTGCGTCCTTCAGCTTCTTATACTACAAATTTGTTTTATTTATTTTTATTCCACCCCCCCTAACTGGCAAATAAAATATAACTGACGGAATTCAAGTACATCTTTAGCATGGAAGGATGGACCTCTCACCTTGAAGCCCAGGAAAACCAGGGTCACCTCTTAGGCCTGGCAAACCTGGTAGCCCTGGAAGACCTCTTTTGCCTGGGGTACCTGGAGGGCTGTAGGTAATGTCACCTGGAACACCTTTTGGACTTTGAAGCCCAGGAAGGCCTGGCAATCCAGGAGGGCCATCCAGACTTGAACCTTGTTCACCTGGATCACCTGGATCACCAGTCTCACCCCTTAAACCTTAGAATAATGACATATAGATTACACAGGTTAATGGTTAATTCATTTCAATATGTTCAGTTTCTAATGAAACAGTATACAAAATAAGAATACAGAAAACACTACTCAATCTGAACTATATCTAGCAATATCAATAGCACTTAGACTTATATACCGCTTCACAGATATTTACAGCCCTCTCTAAGTGGTTTACAGAGTCAGCATATTGCCCCCAACAATATGGGTCCTCATTTTACCAACCTCAGAAGAATGGAAGGCTGAGTCAACCTTGAGCTAGTCAGGACTGAACTGCCAAACTGCTGGCAGCCGGCAGTCAGCAGAATTAGCCTGCAATACTGCATTCTAACCATTGCATCGCCATGGTCAGTCTTCTGAGGTCTATTGAGATTGCAATTGCAGTAACCTTCCAGATATGTTACAAGCCCCTTAATTCTCAAGCCTGATACATTGGGAAGGTCTTATGTTGTAGCCTAAGATACTGTACTTCAACATTTTGTTTTTGTGGTAAATTATCAAAAAGGTAGGTGGGGAAGGAAGGAAGGAAGGAAGGAAGGAAGGAAGGAAGGAAGGAAGGAAGGAAGGAAGGAAG
>QLTV01001459.1:2607125-2650730 GCA_003457575.1 Thermophis baileyi
TACACAAATTTTATATTTTCTGCAAATAGAAGTAGATTGTGCCACAAGTGATTGTGGCAAAAGAACGCAAAGACAATACCAATAATAATAGGCACTTTAAGTGCAGCCCCAAAACAACTGGAGCATCTCTTGAACACCATCAGCATTGATTACTTGGAAAGCTTACATCCTGCCATATCATCTTTAACACTATTAAACAACATTTGTCTATTTGTCTCTAGTGGAGAAGAACTTGATAGGTGAATAAAAATGACAAATTCAGTCTAAACATCTGGCTGACTATACAACCAACCATAACAATAACAAATAGTAAACATTTTCATGAGATTCTGATATAACTTTTTGTAATTTTTTTTAAATAAGATCATTTCTTCAAGAGGCTATGAAAAATGATTGCAGCTTCATGATTTCAAAACAGAATGGAATTTTCTTTGGAGAGAACATGATCATGCCAAATAGTGTATGGAAAAAGGCAACTATTTCTGTTGGATCACCACTGGTTGACTTTGGTGGAAGGGAAGGAGTTGTAAAACTCTTAATAACAGAATAACATGTAATCACATAGATCCCAATCAATTCTGGATATATTTTGAAAGAATATGATAGAAACCAGTTTTCCTACCTTCTTTACATTTTCAGAAATTATAAGAAATTAAGAAACAGAAATAGTTAAAAAGAGATGATGCTACTGCTATTTGCATATCTCAGTGAGATATATCACTATGCTGTAATTCTGTCCTAAATATTATTTTAATTACTGATTTTTCAGCATTCAGGAATCTGCACACATTTATGTTTCAGTGTTGCATCAACTACAGGGGGAAAATCAACAATAGTTAATGCAGTGTAGACTGGCTTTTGTAGATTTCCATCTTTAATAAATAAAATATTTGGACTTTCTCACTTACCTTCTGGACCAGGATTGCCTGATGTTCCTAGTCTACCCTTCTGGCCTTTGAAACCATCAAAACCATTGGGTCCAGGTGGTCCAGGTGGGCCTCTTAACCCTTTTGGACCTGAATGTACAAAAATAATGCAGTGGTACATGACCTGATTTTGAACATTTTTAAACATTATATAAAGAAAATTAAAAGTGAGCTCTATTCAGAAAACTGCAGGTAACCAACTAGATAAATCCAGCCAATAACTGCTTTGTTGGCTGTTGTAGACAACTCATCCAACAATCTTTCTCATTCAAATTTCTATATTTTAAAATGACTGTCAATCAAGCTGAACAGAAGTCACAAATAAGGAATTACCTAATAACTAAAGTTGCATTTGGTTGTTTCCATTGTATTTAAGTTCACAGATTTCTTAAGGTATACCTCCCAAGTCACTTTCTGGGGAGAAACTTTTTATACTTTTATTTTTTATTTTTCTGTCTTTTCTCCTAGTTTGTATTATATTTTATTGTTCTGTTCACTACTTTTAATAACATTTTTTTAATGAATTCATTTAAAATTTTCTCTTTTAATAATTGGTACTTGGCCAAAAGCATCAGTGCAAGCAATCAAATTTACTATAGAATTGTATAGAAAATCAAAGAGAATCAAAAAGCAAAATATAGCAGAGACTCATTATTAATGCTTTACAAAGAGCATTCATGCTAATCAACTACATGTATGTCTGCAAATATAGTATGTGTATATGTATACATGTATATGTGTGTGTCTGTATCAGCAGTGGGTTGCTCCCGGTTCGGCCCAGTTCTTAGAACCGGTAGTGGCGATGGCGGGAGGCTCTGTCCACCCACCCGGGATGCTTCTGCGCATGCGCGCGCATGAACCGGTAGTAAAGGGTTTTAGAACCCACTACTGGTCTGTATGTGTATATACAGTACATACTGTACATATATATATATTCATCACTAAAATAACAACCAATGCAAAATGTCACAATCTTCCTACACAGAATATCACAAAATAGTCTAGACAACTTTTCATTTTGGACCTTAACTTTATATTTCTGTTTTGATTCTAAAATGATTTTGCTACACTTTAATTTTGTATGAGTCTAAATTATAAAGGGCTGTTTATTTTTTTAAAGGAAGACAAATAACTTGATTTAGCAAAAAGAATTATTTTATTTTTGTGGCCATACCTGGTATACCTTTAAATCCTGGTATACCTGGATTCCCGGGATATGCTCTTCCACTAGGAAGAATAATACCTAAAATAGAAAAAAAAAATTATGTGAGTCTCGACTCCCAATCTTCCAGACCATTAAACCAATAATGGTTTATTAACTGGCTGGAAATTATTTGTAAAGAAACATTCCTTCTAATTGTGGCAACATTTTGAGTAATTGAAACCACTAAATAAAAATTATACTTATTTCTAAGTAAATGTGCATAGATATCAATACAGGTAGTTCTTGACTTATGACCATAGTTGAACGTGGAAGTTTGGTTGCTAAACAATAAGCCATTCACTTTGCTTATAAGAAGCTGGCTGCAAAGGTCACAAATGCTTGGAAACTGGCTTGCATTTATGACAGTTTTGCAGTGCCTTCTGGTCATGTGATTGCTATTTGTGACCTTTGCAGCCAGCTTCTTATAAGCAAAGTGAATGGCTTATTGTTTAGCAACCAAACTTCCACGTTCAACTATGGTCATAAGTCAAGAACTACCTTATTTGATATCTATGCACATTTACTTAGAAATAATGATCATAGCTTCAAGGATGGACTGTCATTAAATGAATGGTTGTAAGTCAAGGACTCTTTATATTTTATTCTTACATTAATGCTGCAATAACAGTTCTGTGTTGGTGAAATATCCAATTGAAAACTGAATTTTTCCTTTTTTATTTTTAACATCAATTAGATTACCTTTTTGACCCTTTGGCCCAGATGTTCCTTTCATACCAGGGCCTCCTGGATCTCCGGGTAGGCCTGGGACACCTTGTGGGCCCTCAATCCCAAAACCGGGTGTCCCCATTTGACCTCTTGAGCCAGGAATTCCAGGGTCTCCAGGAAATCCTTTATCACCTTGTATAGCTCTTCCATCTTCTCCCTGTCCACCATTCAGATAAATACAAAATAATATTTGTGACCTGAATGTCATTTAAATGCTATTACGTTCAAGTTGATTTAAGATCCTATCCAGATGTAGTCAATTATCATGTGGGCAGTATGTCTAGTCTAAATTCTAATTAAATAGTTTAAGTCATAATTAGTTACACGTATAAAATATATTTTATACATGTTTAAAATACTATATTTTTATCAAAGTGATCTTGGAGTAAATTCACAACAAACAACTACAAAACATTTAAAAAACCCAGAATTTGATAAATTCAAGACTGAGTTCTAGCAATATGCAGGCTTGAAGGAACAAAAATATTTTGTCTAGCAAATCAATAACAACCACCTAATTTGAGCTTCTACTCATTGTTTTCTTTACCTCTGATGATGACAGCACTACATGTATTTATTAGGAACCAATGGCATACTGCACAAACAATGAAAAAAGTAATTTGCAATACAAGTAGACCATCTCAGTAGTAAGAAATTGCTCAGTCCAGGTGAGGTTTAGAAACGTCAAGCAAGAATCTGCCTGGAAATTAGCCAGCGCTAGAAAATATGTCTGCTTACAAAAATAGTTTGCCATTGTCTTATTTGTTTTGTTTTATGTGTCTGGCTAAGTTCTAGTCCTGGTACAGGTAGTCCTCGACTTACAACAGTTCATTTAGTGACTGTTCAAAGTTACAATGTCACTGAAAAATATGACTTATGACAGTTTTTCACAGTTATGACCTTTGCAGCATCCCCATGATCATGTGATCAAAATTCAGATGCTTGGTAACTGGCTCATATTTATGACCCGTGCTGTGATCCAAGGTCATGTGATCACCTTTTGCAACCTTCTGACAAGCAAAGTCAATGGGGAAGCCAGGTTCACTTAACAACCGGGTTACTAACATATCAACTGCAGTGATTCATTTAACAACTGTGGCAAGAAAGGTCGTAAAATGGGGAAAAACTCACTTAACAAATATCTCACTTAACAACAGAAACCTTGGGCTCAATTGTGGTCGTAAGTCGTGGACTACCTGTATTTCATGAAGATCTTCCATTCAAGGAGGTTCAACCCTGTTTAGCTTCTGAGCTTCTCTATTACAGTTTTTACTACGAATTGCTGAGACTAGACACAGATGTCCAGATATTGCCAACTCCTGAAATTTCTTTGAAAAGGAAGAGGTACTGATTTACAATAAAAGACAGGCTTCAAGATAAACAGATTTACTTGAATCCCTTTATCACCCGACAATCCTCCTTCTCCAATCTTGCCAGGAGTGCCATTTATTCCTGGAAATCCATGTATCCCTGGAAAACCTCTTTGTCCTTTTACCCCTACAAATGATGGAAAGCTTATAATTAGTATCTGAAGAAATACGTTCGTGTTACAATTCAAGTCAGCCTCAGTTAATAAGAAAAATAATTTCCAATAGTTGTAGAACAGGGGTGTCAAACTCGCGGTGTCACGTTGTCGTCATGTGATGGAAACGCAGACGCTGCGCTGGGGCTGAGAGGGGCAGCGGCGGTGGTGCTGTGGGAGGGCAAGCGGACGTCCCGGGGCTGCTGCACATGCACCTGCCCCATTTCTGCAAAGGCAGAGCCCCCCCTGCAGGGCAATCCAAAGAGGGGAGGGGGATGCTGCAGAAAAGGCCGCCTTCCACCCAGGCCCGTGTGCCTCCCATGCCGGTTCCACGGGGCTTGGGGCTCCGAAGCAGCCCACTGGCTTCCCACCTGGCCACCTGCCTGCTCTCTTTGCAGATGTATCGCGACTTTTTTCCCCTTTGCTAAACCGGGGGTGGGTGTAGCCAGCGCGTGATGCATCTGGCCCACCAGCCACGGGTTTGACACCCATGTTGTAGAATAAGCATATATACAAAGAAAATAGTTATATTGTAATAATGAAGAAAACTGGATGCATATCATAAAGTCTGTAAAGTTTAAAATTCCCTTCTGTCTTGCAAGGAATATTAACAACCCCCCCCAATAAAAACCATCTTTAATATAGGATACCTACATGGAATGTGCACAATTTTAGTCTTTTTCTTAAAAAGTTAATTATAATGCAGTCCTAATGAGATAGATGAGAAGATATATTGAAAACATTTGGAATTTAGATAGCTTATAATGCATTTGAGTTCTGCAGAGGTAGATATTTGTCAAAACTTAAGATGTCTTTAGAAAACTAGTATATAGTAGGTTACATACTTTATTTAAGGAGCAGACAATTTATTTTTTATGTTTTATTTTTTGTCAAAGGCCACATTTTCTTTGTGAATATTTTATAAGGACCTTTAAGAAAATGATAGGTGGGCTTAGTTGTGGGTGGAATTAAACACTAGATGGGTCCACAGACAAAATGCAAATATATACTTCAGCATACAGCAGATTGGGCCAAATTGCCTTTTTTAGGTGTTCTGAACTGATTCAAGGGGATTTTGGAAGTATGCTGCAGGTTATCTATCTACCTTATATAATGTAATAGAGAAATAAGTATTACTCAGTGGTGAGATATATGATAAGATGCTGATTGCAGTATTTCCCACAATATTATTAACAAGTGAGTCACAAAAATGAAGCTGAGAGATTTATTCTAATTATGACATAGATAACATTTTGGGAATTGACACCAATCATATAATCATTATTTCTTATTTCATTTTCCATTCTACTTACATAAGGACTATAATAAATCAAATCCAAGTAGTACTTGATTGATTTATTAAATCCAAATGGTTTAATCCTATCTTTATGGGATAGATGATTTGCATTGATTTCAAGAGTCTGCATAGGTCACTTTTAGGGTTAATTTTAATAAGCAATTTCTGATTGTTGAAAAGAACTTCAGCGTACCTCTTTGTAAGTAGAAACATGAGCAGCCCAGGCTCTAGATTTCAGATTGGTAAACAAACTGAAGGAGAATTTATATGTAATGAATTCCTATTGTTTTAGAAGCATACAGGTGCATACTAAATGGCAGAACACATCATGCAGGCTTAATATTTCATTTTGTGTTATCTTTGTCAGTCTTCTTGTTTCATACTGGTAAACCAAGATGAACTCAAAATTTCCTGGTTCAGGTGTATCAGGCATCTGTAGTTTAAACAAGCCATTGTAAAATATATGACCCAATGTGGAACAGGTGAATATAGGCATCATGTTTAATTAAGATAATTGCAGTTGAACTAGACACAAGTACCCCATTGCTTTTAACTGTATCCTCATTTTCCTTTTTCTCAAAGTGCAGTACAAGATTTGGAGATATCAAAGCAGCAGTTCTCAAATCTTATAATTATAGTAGTTTGCATAGTTACCTTTGATCCTTATTTCAACTGGGTCACCTTTATCTCCTTTTTCACCTGTCAGTCCAAATGGACCTGGCAATCCCTTAGAAATTTAAAAATACCCAGGTTATTGTTAAATTCACTCAATTATTTATTTGAATTAATAAAATATATTAATATAATTGCAAATTTCAAATATAATTGCAATTATAAACTTTATTCAATGAACAGGATGGAAAAAAGAGTGTGGTGCTTACTTTCTCCCGCTACTCAATGAGAAATTTATTCTGTTTGAGAAGACAACATACTGATTAACGTATTTCTTCCATGACATAGTATGTAGTAATCTCTTAGGAAGATTATAGATATTGTTTAATGATTTGTTTTCATGATATTCAGTTCTACTAGAACATTTGCTTCCAACTAAACCTGACTGAATTCCTTACAATGTTATTTGTTAAATTATAATTTGTACTCTACTTGTAAAGTACTTCAGATAATGCAATAAAAATATTAATACTTAAAAAGAAAAACATAATATTGAAACAATTATTAGATAATTTGTAGCTTGATTATTATGATTAGGTTTATTTTTCTTGGCCATTTCCTCAATATTTGGAATCTGCCAAGGCATCAAGAATTGTGGACATTGGGGACATCAAGTTTGCCTAAAATAATAGCACAACAGTGAAGGAGAAATCGAGACCTGATTTCAGCAATGTACAGGTGATTTCTATTAATTATTAACATTTGAATTGGGATTACTGTAAAACAGATTGTTTCTGACAAGGAGCAAAGGTCAAGAAGACCTTTTGAAGGAATTATCTAGCATCTTTTCTTCCTTTTCCTTTGTTTTAATTATAATTATTAATTATGAGATCATGTTATCGTATTTATACTCTTGCACACATGTCTATATATTTTCTTCTATTAATTAGCTTGATATAATTTTAAAAAGCGATTACTCACTAAGGATCCTGGTTCTCCTCTTCTACCCGGAAAACCGGGATCACCTTTTCTTCCATATTTTCCAGGTGTTCCCACTTCTCCTTTTTTCCCAGGTATCCCTGGTAGACCTTGTTGGCCAGGTGGACCACAAGGGCCAAGCCCACATGAGCAGTTGCCTGGATTTCCTGTATAAACAAAGCACCTAACATGAACCCAGTGAGAAAACTAAGTGACAGTTAACACAGTTAACTCTGCCACCCTCCTACATGAGAAATAAACTTTGCTGGAGGATGCACCCACTGTTTACATTGTTTTATTCTGTCTTTCTCCCCAAGTTCACATCTAGTGTGGAGCTCTGGAAAAAAAGCTTTTTGTTCACTTCATACACAGACCTTAACAAAGACATTCAAAATCACAGGCAATATTGAAGAAAATGTGGGTACGATGCTTCCTCAAGGGATACAGGAGGTCAGAGGAAAAAGAGCATGGCAGAAAAAGTGGAAGGTCTTTGCTATTATCTAGTATGGCTGATTCATTTATTTTGATGCACAGAAGAGCGCTGGCTTTAAGGACATAAATGACTAAATATCATAGTATTTAAATATTTGGTTTGTGAGAGGGGCATATACTTGCCTTTCACTCCTTTTCCACCTCTTTCTCCAGGTGATCCTATTTGACCTTTAGCTCCTGGTTCTCCAGGGGACCCTCTCCCCTTACAGGCAACACCTTGAAGAAGTAAAATAATGCAGGTTTATAATATAAATGTATTGGGTTTTTCCCCCTCTGTCATTTAAAAAATCAAACTTATCCCTACTCTACTGCTTTCTAAGATTGAGCACAGACTAAAGTCCATTCGAATTAATATTTTCTGTCTCCTTTGCATCTGCATATAAATAGCTGGCATTGCTTTTCTACATTGTAGAGTAACTGCTGCATCAAGAAGCTGGGAAGGAAGAATCAGAATAGTCCATAAATCACTTGTGAGATTTTTGCATTGCTCTTTGTAGATAAAGTCTACAATTCGGGGGCTGGATATATTGATGGAACTGTAGTAACTCCTTGCTTCATTGTTCAGATTTCTTTCAGCTTGTGGATCTTGATGATATAGGTAGGATGCCTAGAGAGGCAAGAGCTACAGTACCATTATGCTGATTATTATTTATGGGAGGTAAAGCATCTTTGTTGGATGACTATGTCCCTCCTGTCTAAAAGAGGCAGTAATAAGACCATTAATAAGGGAACCTCCCCTTAACCTTGAAGAGTTGGAAATCTATTTCCCACTTTTCAATTTATCATTTCTAGTGAACATGATCAAGAAAATAGTGAGTTCATGTATCCTAAGACATCTGGAGCACACAGATTAACTGCGCTCAATTCTTCTCCATGTTGATTACTTCTGTAGACTACTGCCCAGCAACACTTTAAGGGACAGACTGGAGGATAAAGTACATCATTGGATGAATTTGTGGTGGTGCAACAAATGCCACTCATCTCTTTTATGCTATAAGCCACATAAGCCAAAGAATTGAAACTGGTGATATACAAATTAATAAATCAATCCTGTCTTGAGTTGGAAGTCAAGACAGAACTCACTTCCTTGAGTGAAGTGGCATCTTCTACTGCTATCCAGGATTCTTTTGAACTAAAGAAGTGGATAGAATTCTGATAAAATTAAATATGCTACTGGAGAACTAGATCCCTGCCATTTTGGATAAGCAGGACATCCTTCAAGAAGCTAAGTGGGATATAAGTGGATGGATTCAAGGATAGCCAACATACATTTAGGGGATGACATAATGCTGCTTGTTTTGAAGGAAGCAAGGGTGTACCTTTCTTGAAAAAGCTTTCATTTGATCTGCTTTTTTGTTTTTGTTTTTTGACAATTTTTACCCATTTTCCAATCTTCCCTCTGGTGATTGTGAATCAGCTACAGAGAAACTTAAACTTCCATTCCAATCACAATCAAGCCTAGTTATAGGACAGAAACAGCAATGGACTTAGTTTCTCTTGATCTTTATAGACCTTTCAGCAACATTCACTACCATTAATTGTGGAATCCATTTGGATCACTTGCAAGCATTGCAGTAGTTACACTCTGAGCTGACTGTGTGATTCCAGTCAGTAGTAATCAAATGAAAGTTGTTAATTACCTGCTTACTACATTATAGAAAGCCAGATGAGTAGTTTTCTGTACAGGTAGTCCTTGACTTACAACAGTTCATTTAGTGACCATTTGAAGCAGGGGTGAAATCCTACCGGTTCAGGAGAACTGGTAGCGGACATTTGGCCTGGGTCGCCGAACCGGTAGCAACCACTGGCTGGCCACGCCCCTGAACCAGTCCCCCCGGTCGTTCGCCCCGCCCCGCCCAGTCTCTGCTCTGCAGCTTGCCGGCCTGAAGTGCTGCACCCCTGATCTGCCTGCCAGGTAAGCCTGCGAGTTGCAGCCTACCTAGCTGCCCCTGCCCCCCCACCATCCCAACCTGCCTCCCCTACTCCCTTCCCCATGGCCCGCAGCCCTGCCATGCTTGCCTGCCTTCCATGTGGCCTTCCCAGTGTCCCCGTGGCCCACTTGTGAAGGCAGGCAAGCGGGCCTGGCCACGGGGACTGCCGGGAAGGCAGCATGGAAGGCAGGCAAGCATGTCAGGGCTGCCCAGCTGCAGGGAAGGGAGCTAGCAGCCTATTCCCTTCCCCGCAGCCCTGCCATGCTTGCCTGCCTTCCACGCGGCCTTCCCGGTGGTCCCCCATGCCCGCTTGCCTTCTGAGGTCGGCGTCCAGCCCGGCCAGGCCCGGCGCTGCGCTGGGGCTGAGAGGGGCAGCAGCGGTGGTGCTGTGGGAGGGCAAGCGGACGTCCCGGGGCTGCTGCACATGCGCCTGCCCCGTTTCTGCAAAGGCAGAGCCGCCCCGCAGGGCAATCCAAAGAGGGGAGGGGGATGCTGCAGAAAAGGCCGCCTTCCACCCAGGCCTGTGTGCCTCCCATGCCGGTTCCATGGGGCTTGGGGCTCCGAAGCAGCCCACTGGCTTCCCACCTGGCCACCTGCCTGCTCTCTTTGCAGATCGGCCCAGCAGACCGCCGGCACCACTCTGGGAACTCGGCCTGCGGAGTCGTTTCCTGCACTGAAAAAAGTAACATGACTGCTTCATACTTATGGCACTTACAGTGTCCTGAGATCATGTGATCAACTTTTGCGACCTTCTGACAAGCAAAGTCAATGGGAAAACCAGATTCACATAACAACTGTGTTACTCATTTAATAACTGCAGTGGTTCACTTAACAAATGTGGCAAGAAAGGTCATTAACAAATGTCTCACTTAGCAACAGAAATTTTGGGCTCAATTGTGGTTGTAAGTTGAGGACTACCTGTATTCTGCCCTAAGTTAGGTATAAGCATCAGTAGCATAGTTCTTTATTTTATTTAATGTTGTTTTGCTGGTTATATTCCTGCTATTTATTGTTCACTGCCCAGAATCTTAATTTATTGGGGAAGTCTACCAACATTATATATGTAAATAAATAAATAAGCAAGCAAGCCAGCCTTTGGGTTAGGATATGGGACTCTGTTTACTTTAGTCATCTGGTATATTATTTATGCCATGAGTTGAATAGGAAAAATATGAAGCTACCAGTTTTCTTGGGAGTTCTCAGTGGCCATAAGTATAGCAATCTTCCATACCAGATGTCAGGACTTCACTTAGGGGTATTGTTGTATCATATCTCTGGTTTTTCCTATTGGATCCTGTCCAGAAAATAATTGGCACCAAGCCCTTCTCTGCTGTCTACATGAAAGCATCATCCACTCTTTTTTTTACTGAGATGTGAGACTTCATATGCAGGTAGGCAGTAAATTGCTGGTTTCCAGACACTAACAACCTTTTCAGGTAAATTTTAATTTGTTAATTGCTCCATAGATACAACTTGATTAGTTTAAAATATTGAATAAATCCTGCAACACAACATTTGATTGCGTTTTCACTGCAAATATGTCACATATCTCTATGGGTTTTGTTAATTAATCTACTCTAAGATGGGGACTCTTCACTGATAGTTGTGGACCTCAATCTTCCATGTTGGTCCAGTGTTGGCTGGTAGACAGCCAGTCTAGACTGAGAGAGAGTGAGCCCAAATTAACCAACTATCTTTCATTTCAAGGGAAGGTTGAACTTGGGTTTCCCTGCTCCTAGTCCAGCACCCTAAATAATACACCACACATATCCTCTCTCATTCTCTCTCTATCTGGACAGGCAGAGTGGGAATGGAGTCAAGGATGACAACTGTAGAATGAAAATGTCTGATAAAATAAGCTGGTTCCTATGCTCTCCTTGCTACCACACACACACAAATAAGATAAGACTGATTCTATACCAAAAAAACTGTGTTTTACTTAGTTAAAATGTATTCATATTCCTTGCTTTAGAGGAAATGTTATGGGAAATGTTGGCTTCTTTCAGGTGATATTCCGGAATTATTAATCATTCAATTCTCATGCAATGCAATTACCGGGTGGTCCAGGCAAGCCCCGTCTTCCTGGTACTCCTGGAAAACCAGGTAACCCTGGAAATCCTGGCCTTCCTGGAGCTGTACTAGATTGAGCTGAGAGACCAGGGGCACCATGGAAGCCTTGAGGACCCTCTACACCCAATGCACCTTTAGGACCAGGAAAGCCTATGGAAGAAAGGGAAATGAGTATATAATGAGCCTTAATGAGCCTTAAAACGGGGGGGGGGAGGGAGAGAAAATAATTTCATTTGAGGAAAAAACAGTATCCGTCAGAAGAAGGACTACCAGACCTAGATGGCAAAAAACTAGACAATTCCAGGATAACACAAAAAAACAATTTTTTCTGTATCTCTTTGCTTCCACTGCAGGCCAGATCAGAAACAGTCTATTGTTTTGAACTGTTCATTTATTGAATATTTTAACATGATTCCATTTGTATTAGTCACCTTAATTTCTGAATTCTTTCAATTTTTATTTAAACTATTTTTTTCAAGTAGATTCCTACACTTTATTTCCATATACACAGACTAGATTTTTTTTCTGTAGGTTTTATCATTATAAACCTCATCATCATGAGCCGAGGTGGCGCAGTGGTTAGAGTGCAGCACTGCAGGCTACTTCAGCTGACTGCTAGCTGCAGTTCGGCGGTTCAAATCTCACCGGCTCAAGGTTGACTCAGCCTTCCATCCTTCCGAGGTGGGTAAAATGAGGACCCAGATTGTTGGGGGCAATATGCTAACTCTGTAAACCGCTTAGAGAGGGCTGTAAAGCACTATGAAGCGGTATATAAGTCTAAGTGCTATTGCTATTGCTATTGCTAAATCAGTTTTAATGGTTTTGATTGCAACATTCATGTTTATTCCAAAATCAATATTTCACTATAGCCTCTTGAAATACATCTTAATAGTAGATAGATGCATAATAGTGGAACCCTTTCCACATTTCCTCAGTTATAAATTCCTGCTGAATCAACCAGAACTGACATCTAAACCAACAGAAATGTATAAATTAGCTGAACTTTTTTACAAATGAAACCGCCCTTCTTTGGGTGCCTAAAATTGCCCGCATGACCAGATCTTTCAAGATTAGCCCCATGTAGAACTTGGGCTCTGTAAATGTGATTTATCTCTATGTGTCTATCAATGACTGATTTGTGTAAATGCCAGAAATTCCCTAGTGCTTTTGGATTTAGCTTGGTCTAAATCCAAAATAGGCAGTAAACCTCACAGACAGCAGCCCTGTTGACGTTCTTAGTCAGATAGTGAGTCATCAACAAGCAAACAATCAAGTTCAGAGAGCACCAAGAACTCCACATAATCAATCCCACCCACCCCCAACCTAAAACATAGTTACAAAAAGTTAATGACCATGTCAATTAGCAAACAGCTACAGCAGGGCAATGCTTTAAATGCAAAAATAAGAAATTGCTTTGGAACATTCAGAATGCGCACCTTGCACATATCTGCAACTCCATAAAGCAAATTGGCCTTTATTTGGGATATGTTGCCACTATAAGCAGCATCCGTTCATCCCAAGAAAAGATGCAGCCATTTTCCATTTTGTCTTTAAATCCTAAACCCTGCATAGCCCTAAAAACAAGGACTAACATGGTATTGGAATTAATTACATAACCTTGTAGAATATAGAGAACTATAACCTACAGTTACTTTCTTTAAACAAGGAAATTAAATAACATTTAAAAGCAGTAACATCAACAGGAAGATATGTCAGCATGCCTTAGCAAACAAAATGTAAAGCATTTACAGGTGACTATTTTTGGTTTAAAATCTTGCTAAAATAATTCAAAGCATTAGCTGTTATGCAAGAAATTATATATAAAATTTCAGAATATGTGGCCATAACATCTGTGGAAAGAGTTGAAAACCGATGGTACTATTTAATTCTATCTAAATAAGATAGCTAAAATGTTTCCTACTGAGTCCATCTTCTCCTTGCCTTCCTTTGCCACCAGCAGAACCAGGCATTCCATTTGTTCCTCTCTCTCCAGGAAGTCCAGGGTCTCCTGGGTCTCCTTGAATACCTGTACAGGATAATTGAAAGCATACTTGCATTTAAAAATAATTGAATTTTATTGTGGTTTATGGGAAATGAATATAATGTAACTAGATTAGCTTAACCCTTTGGTCCAGTGAGTGCAGTTCCTCGAGGTCCTGGTGGCCCAGGCTGCCCATTCTCTCCAGGATCCCCCTATAAAAATGGGAACGCTTAGTGACATTTCCCCAGAGGGGTGTTCCTTGACCTTAGCATTTTTAAGATGTGTGGACTTCAACTCCCAGAATTCCCCAGCCAGCAGGACATCTTAAAGTTGCCAAGGTTGAGAAACACTGCCCTAGAAGAATACAAGGTAAATGATGAGCTTCATCAATTATATATAATTGCTTTAAATAACATGACCCGATTGCATTGCTATGCAATGGTATGTATTGAATAAAAATGGGTAGAAATATAAACCTGAAATGGTAATTGATTTCATTGCTTTAGGACAGGGGTGTCAAACTCAGAGCCTGGGGGCTGGATGCGGCCTTTGGGCCACCCTGGAAACAGCAAAGGACCGGCCTGCAGTGCCTCTGCCAGCAAAAATGGAGCTCAGAAGGGCCATGCGCAGTCTGCCCGGGCTCCATTTTTGGCCACGACTGTCTCCTGAAGCCCTCTGCCAACGAAAATGGAGTTGGGGAGGCTGCATGTGACATGCCCGGGCTCTGTTTTCAGCTGCGACAGCCTCCTGCAGCCTTCTGCCAGTGAAAACGGAGCCCGAGTAGGCCTCCCTGAGCTCTGTTTTCTCTGGCAGAGGGCTACAGGAGGCCGTTGTGGCCAAAACCGAAGCCTTGATGAGTGACGTCGAGCTGGCCATGCCCACCCTGGCCAATGCCCCCCCAGCCACCCCCCCAGCCCACTGAGGTCAAACACAATTCTAATTCGGCCCTCAGTGAAATTGAGTTTGACACCCCTGCTTTAGGGTATACAAAGGCTAGGGGGTGAGAGGAACAACAAATTTAAATATAACTAACCTTAATGCCTATCAAGCCATCTTGACCAGGAATTCCATGTGTTCCACTTTTACCCTGAAACAAATTTTTGAATGTGTTTGATTCTTTAAGAAAATGAAGTAAATTCAGAGTTATTAGAAATCCATAAACAATTGGAATATTTTTTTTTTGAAACCTCACAGATAGTGGAAAGTGTGTGTATTATTAACATGGCAACTGGATAAAACTATGGTATATCCTTTGCACTGATTACAATGGAGTAAATAAAACAAGACAAAAAGCTTATCTGATTCAGGATCCTGTTTCAATGGTAATCAGATAATTCTGTAAGGAAGTTATTAAGTTTCTAATTTCCCAGGCACTGTTTTTCAGAGAAACATACAATACCTCTGATGCTGAAAATTACATATAAGCAACCTGACTAGTAACCATTAACAATCTTAACCCTCATTAATAACCAGCATTATTATATTAAATGGAAAGTCAGAACTTCCAGCACATTAAACTTTCAAATTTATTATGGAAAAGGCTTTTCTTTAATTGGCATAAGATTTTGCTGTTTTTGAAACACCTTTGTCATTTTTGCCTCCATTCCCATAGCTTGGAGATAGCTATAAGACATCTACACAATTCTCTTTTTGCTATCTTTGTTTATTTGATGAGATCTTGATGGAACTTTAAACTTGGCTTTCTCTAATCTCTAGAACATTTATGAAGAAATTGAAAAGCATCGGCAAATCTTCCTGGAAAACTCTACTTTTTATATTTTGGTATTGTGACAATTATCCAATTACTCTTATTTTCTTCTATCTGTTTTCATCCAATTATCCAGTCATAGGTGGATTCATCCATCTTTTAAAAAATCCTACAGATAAGCAATGTAATTTCTGTGTATTGTATCTACCTTGTTTCCTGGGAAACCCAGAGAACCATAGGAGCCAGGAATTCCCTAGAGGAATTAAGGGGGGGGGGGGAGAAAAATAGTATAAGGTTTGACAAAAACTGTACCTCAAAAAAAAAAATGCAAAAGTTAAGGGTTATTTAGATTTTCCAATGAATCAAAACATTAGTTAGAATTGTTTTATATGTAGCAGAAAAGAGGCCAGATGATAAATTATATAAATGACAATTAAATAGATGAGAATCTATAAAATACTTTCACTTAATCACAATAAAGAATGCTGTACTCATTCATTAAAAATATAGTCTAAAAATCAATGTTTTTGTTTTTCTGGTTGCTGGCTAAATTTACTTTTATCTATCAATATTTTTCAAACTTGGTAATTTTAAGATGTGTGGATGTCAATTCCCAGAATTCCCCAAGCATTCCACATATCTTAAACTTTGCCAAGTTTGAGAAACACTGCTCTACATAATTAAGAAAATTATTAAGAAAATAATAAACAAAATAGCTTGTGTAGGCAGAATTTCCTTTATTTACTTGTATATGTGGATTTAAAATAGAAGTGGCAGTCTCTTTCACAATGCTTAACTGATGGCTCATAAATTAAGCATTCCAAATATCAATTTGCAATAATACTTCATAAAATCATGGTTTAAAAATCCTACATAAAGGATAATAGAAAGTATACTTTATTTTTATTTTTTTAAAAATAGTACCATTAAAATGAGATGAAGATAGCATTCTGGAATTTCTTACCTGCTTTCCAGGAAAACCAGGAATCCCCTTATCACCCTTGTCTCCAATTGCAAATTCACCCTGTTATTTTCAAAATACACCAGTTACATAATTTCAAGATTGGTTGCCCTTTATTTCCAATAAAATTAGAAGGGGAGCATATTGTTAAAGAGGGCCTATGTTTTTTCCTAATTTTGAAAAAAACAAACTAGAGCCTCATCTTATTAATTCCAAAGACCCATTGCTTAGATGCCATGTAAGTCAGGTGGCTCGAAGGGGTTGCCCAAGAACAATTAATGTACTGGAATGCATCCTTCCTAGTCATTTTTTTTAGAGATTTAGCGAAGTGTTGCTTAACCATGGCAGTTTGAAGATGTCTGGACCTCAATTCCCA
Organism: Thermophis baileyi; assembly: GCA_003457575.1. Taxonomy (NCBI): domain Eukaryota; kingdom Metazoa; phylum Chordata; class Lepidosauria; order Squamata; family Dipsadidae; genus Thermophis; species Thermophis baileyi. Next base: position 2,623,910 of record QLTV01001459.1, read on the forward strand.
GAATTCCCCAGCCACATCTTCAAAAAACACTGGCTTGGAAATATACAGCTGAGCTGCTCTTTTTCATATAAAAAAATTTGCCTAATTAAATGTTTAAACCAAATGAAATTAGGTACACCACTTGCCTAATTAAATTCTACTCTATATATTTTCCCCCTATTCCAGTGGTGGGTTGCTCCCGGTTCGGCCTGGTTCTGCGAACTGGTAGCGGCGGCAGGGGCAGGAGGCTCCACCCACCCGCCCGGAATGCTTCTGCGCATGCGCGCGTGCAAACCGGTAGCAGCGGGTTTTAGAACCCACTACTGCCTTATTCTATACATTTGAAAGTGGTTTTCCACTTGAATTCTATTGAAAAAGCAACATATACCATTTGAGGACCATGGCATTCTTTCCCAATATCTCTTGTATTGTAATTTGAAGTAAATTCCAACATACATCTTACTCAGGGGGATTGGCAGCTGATAAAATGCAGTTACATAATAGTAAATATACATTTAACTAAAAAAAAGTTCCTTCTTAGCATTCTTGGTAAGAAGCATGATGAAATGAATGTTATCTATTCATTCATGAAAACTTGTCACTTACTTTGCGGCCACGCAATCCTCTTGAGCCAGTAGATCCAGGCATTCCCTTTATTCCCTAAAGATTAAAGTGTTTGCTTTAATATTGTTTAAATAGTATGATTTTAGCTCTGCCATACCCTGTATTGCAATGCATTCATTTTAAAAAGTATAAATTGAAAAGATTAAATAATTTTTTTCCTAAAAAATTATTTTATGCTAGAAGCTGTTTTGCTACAGGGAATAATGGCTGACTTCACTTGTTACACTAAACCATGATTTGTTTAAATTGTTGTTTATTTAATAATCCATAATAGCCTGGTTCATACATAATATTAACCTATAGATTAGATGTAAGCAGCCAGAGGTGGGTTCCTCCTGGTTTGGACCGGTTCACCCGAACCAGTAGCGACCCGCTGGTGATGTCACGATGACATCACAGATCCAGTTCGGTCAGTGCTGGTCCGTGGACGCCGCCATCTTTTTTTGGATTTTTTTGGATATTTTTTTTGGATTTTTTTTTTTGGATTTTTTCCGGGTTTTTTTTTCTGCACATGCACAGAAGCTGAGTTTCTGGCACTGCACATGCGTCGCCATCTTGTTTTTGGCTTTTTTGGGGGGGACTTTTTTATTTTTTTTGCACTGCACATGCAGTGCGCGGCATGGGAGGAAGCGAACCGGCAGCGAGGTAAGTTAGAACCCACCCCTGTAAGCAGCCTATGGTGTTCCATAAATTGCTGAACTACAATTACCAGAATCTTCACCATCAGGCCTGTTTTCTAGCTTCTGGAGTGTCACAAATTGCCTATCGTTGCTGTAGACGATGGTTTACAAATATCAGTGACATTCATATGAATCTCATATGAATTATGGTTATCAGTCATGCTGATTGTTAAGTGGGTCATCAGTCATGCTGGGTGATTGCACCCAATTTTGTTACCTTTTTTGCAAAGGTTGTTTGCGGGGCGGAGTCTGGGCAACTGAATAGAGGTAGCAGAGTGTTTTAATAACCAGATGCCCTTCCTGTCACCAATGCAGAGTTTTGTTCAGTAGATACATTCTCAGTGTGCCCAGAGAGAAAAATATCTGCCTCTATCTAGGATTGAACTCACAGCCTCCTGACTGTGAGATGAGAGCTCCACCTCTAGGCCACCGCACCACTCCTATTACTGACTTGCAATCATACATTATATAATGGGAATACCTTTTCTCCTTTTAACAGTCTAGAACTAGGTGGTCCAACGAGTAATGGCTGTCCTGGAGATCCAGGAGGTCCTACATCACCCTACAAAGAACAGAAAGAGCAAATAGAGTGAACAGCCTAACAAAAGTGAGTTGCAGCTCCCTAATCTGCAGCTCAAGAACCTGACACTCCTCTCTGACAATTCCTTCTCATGTCATCTCTTTTTCCATGTACAACATATTTTAAACATCAGAGATTATTAATTTATCTACCCATTAAAGAATGAAATAATTGAGACATTCACGTTTTCCTTGCTTGCTGAAGATACAGTGGGTTTTTTTTAAATAATAGAACCAAATGTAGTTTTGGAAGAAGTCATTTAAGTAACCGATTGCAAATGTTTGCTCAGAATAGGAATCAAAATTGAAACAATTTCACTCTATAGCTGTTTAGCTTCCATTTGAACGTATCAATTAAATGGAGAGTGAAAGAGTTTTCTGACAGTTGGTTAACATTGTCACATTCTGTTTTCTTGAAACTTGATTTTTTTTATCTTTGACTCTAGAATGATATTATTGACCATTTCCTGTTTGACATTATTTCAGGTATTTCAAGAGTGCTATCCCTCTCAGTCCCTCTCATTGCTTTACTATAAACATGTTCCAGTTTTTTTTCTGAATCCTTATTAAAACACAATACCTATAACTGGACAAATACTCAATAAGGGGTCTAACAAATGCAGAATAAAATGGAACAATTGCTTCTTATAATCTGTAAAATTCTTGTGATGCAGTTTAAATCTGCATTTAACTTTTGTAGCCATTCCAATTGTTGACTCATACTCAATTTCCTAATCAATTACTATTCAGAAATTTTGGACGTCACAGGCGATTTAGTAGCGATTAAATTAGATCTGGTTCACTTGAAAATAAACCTCAGATTCTATTCAGACTAAATAGAAGATTAAATAGAATTTATTTCTTTGCAAAACGATAATACATTTTAATGCTTCTTTTAAAATAAAGCTCTGCTTGGTTTTCTCCATTCCAAATTTAGCCTCTTACAAAAAAACTCACTGCCTAGAAATTTTAAACAGCTCAACTTATGAAGAAGAAAAATCAATAATCTGAAGTTGCAATTTCTTGTTAACTGCTAAATATTTCAATGTTCAATTCCCATTTGCCACTTTTCTCTTACCGGCTTTCCCTTTTGTCCTTCCACTCCAATTCCTGGATTCCCCTAATGAAATATTAATATATTAAAAGAAGGAAAATATACTGATTATTCACTTTAGATGATAGACTAAATTCACATGAGAACAACATAAATATTTTTCACTTGGACCCCACCCTCATTTAATGGACTGATGTCTGGTAAATCTTTGTCAATTTGTCTGTTAAATCAAGGATTTATTGCAAATATTTAGATTAATTCTGCAATTCTATAAATCATATATTTACAGTTTTAAAGGATGTCCCCTGCCTCCATGATCCATTAAATCAGAGTTTTACTTTATTATAAATCCTTTTGTATTAAAATATATCATTATTATTTAAATGTAGGATTTTTTTTTTTAAAAAATGGAAGAGTATTTTCAAAAGTAATTTTCAATATGAAGAAATTGTAAAATTTTCCAGGAACAAAACTGTCTTACCTGTTCACCTGGTAAACCAGGTTGACCGTGAAAACCCTGTGAAAAGAAGAATATTGATATAATCAGACCTGGTAATCTAGAGGTATTGGATTAATTTTTTTATAATCCCAAATCTTGAAAGTAATGCTGGCGGAGGTTTTTATCAGCATTTAAATCCAATGTATTTGGAAATATTAGAAAGGAAAATGGTTTTTGGTCCTGTTCTTGTTCTTAATATTTTTCCCTACTAATATGTTGCACTATTGCTTTATTCAAACATTTCCTCCGCAGAATTATTTTTCCCTGATTGTCTTTATTGCAGACAAAAAGCTTTTCTTTTGACACTGCTAGAGGAGGATAGATGGGTGTTAGCAAAGAAAAATAATTTTCAATAAACTTTGTATAGATTAAAAAAGGATTTGCTTGTAACATTTACTAGAGAATGGGCAAACTGCCAACAGAATTATTGGCAGGAAGGAACATCCAATCTCAGATGATCTCTGTTACTCCTATGAAATTGATTGCAGGAGCACTAGGAGATAAAAGAGGCAGATTCTAACATGGTGTCAGTTAAGTAAGAGATTAAAATGTTAAAATTATACCTGTTCACCTGGTTGGCCTGGAAATCCAGATGGACCTCTGGGTCCCTTTTCTCCTCTAGGACCCTAAGTACAGATTGCACAACCACACAATATTATGCTTATTAATAACAAGTAATATTCTGTTTACCGTCTGGAGAAAATTGTGCTAGGTATGCAAAAGCTCTCATAACGTACCCACTTACCCGATAACATCATTCTTTAACTGTTAGGAACTGTTAGAATATAATAGTCCAAACACTAGCAACAACCAGCTAATTTATTTTTACGATGATTAATGTTCTAGAATAAAAGCTAACTACTATTACAGCATGGGTGGGTTCCTCCTGGTTCAGACCGGTTCTCCCGAACCGGTAGCAGCCCGCTAGTGACATCACGATGATGTCATCGAACCGGATCGGTCGGTGCTGGTTCGTGGGGGCCGCCATCTTTTTTTAAAAAAATTTTTATTTTATTTTTTGAATTTTTTTGAATTTATTTTTTCTTTCTGAGCATGCGCAGAAGCTGACTTCCAGCACTGTGCATGTGGTCGCCATCTTTTTTGGGGCTTTGGTTTTTTTTTCCAGATTTTTTGTTACTGCGCATGCACGCGCATGCGCGCGCCCACGCGGCGCAGGAGGGAGAAAACCGGCAGCGAGGTAAGTTGGAACCCACCCCTGTATTACAGTACATAAATAAAATAATGTCTCAGCTATTGGTCAGAAGTTACAAATGCAACAGAGACAAATGAATATTTCTGTGGGGAATGCAATAATGAGTAAAATAGTGTGAAGTAATTGAATCACAAGTTTGCCCACCATTTGGAGCATCTGCAATGCATAGCAACAACATGTTATTTTGAAGGCAAGCAACACAATGAAAGAATGAAGACTTTTTGTCCCCCTCTGTAATCTGTCTAGTTGTCAAAACAAACAAATGAACAAACCCTTACAGGTGGAACTTTGAAAGAGGACAATCCTGTAGTTGAAAAGAGGATGTGCCTCAACAATTTGATGGTCTCTCATATTTATTATTAATGTAGCTGCTTAGCTTCTTTCTAAAAAGGTGGCAAGGTATGGCTTACAAATTACAACTTTTATATGGAACCATACCATTTTAAGAATTCCTAAGAGGGTAACAAACTGAGTTACCAATTATAACATATGCACATTCTCACATAAGTCTAAGCCTGGCACGTACATACATTGCTGGGAAAGAAGTGGTGAACTGTGGTGTGGGTTACTACCTCTGCAGAGAATTTCAAACTAGATGGAAAAGCTGAAAGTGAAACTAATGTATTTTCACCATGCAAATTGATGAAGGAGCTTACAGGCATGCCTTGAGGTCCAGGGTCCCCTCTTTCTCCCTGTAACCAGAATCACTATGTTAGATGAAAGATAATACTTATTGATAACAATTAATTATTACAGTTTAATGATTTATGTGGAAAAAAGGAAGCAGAGAGCTACATAGAAAGAATAAACACAAAATAAATACTTATATAACTAAGTAATGTAAATAATTATCTAAATAATTTAAATAATTATTTTATTCCATTCGGGTTTATTTCACTTTTTTTGCAATTCTTATACTAGAGTGAGAATCATTGATACCACAGATAAGATCACTGTTTTTAATTTAGGAATCCATAATCTTTCCATATAAGTATTAAAAATAGCTTTGATATGTCTAGTCTTATGTACGTACTCCAAATTAAAACAAACAGTTGCACAAAACTCACTTTCAAATAAGTATGAATAAGATTTCACCCCCATAATAAACTATATCAATAAATATACTTTAAAAGGCAATGTTTATCTGGCCATTTTATTTTCCACTTAGAAATCCTAATAAAAACAATGTAAAAGCCTGTGACTTAGTCTTCATCATTTTTAAATAATAATATAGTCCAAAAGTGTGCATGTAAAGTATACTCATGGTTAAAAAAACCATTGAAAATGAACTCATGATTAATCAACATGGATTAAATTCCTTTTCATAGCAGCTGCATGTGTTAAACTCTTATATACACTTTTAGAATTTTAGAATTTCCTAATATTAATAATACAAATCTTACCTAAACCAATGGCACTCCTTATGGGTGTAAGTCATGGCTCTTACATATTTAAAATTATTTACACAACTCTTTATCATGAGGCACTATTTAAAAAATGATATAACACTCACAGTTGTCTCTTGAATGAATTCAGAAGTATATACGGAATTTCCCTTTTCTCCTTTTTGGCCAGGGATACCCTGTAAAAGATATTTAAAAATCATAATAAAAATAGAAAGTTATGAGTTTGCATACAAAAGCTTAAACAATAAAGTACTGTTATTCTTCGGCTTATGTCTGTAGTTGGGACCAAAAATCTAATTGTAAATTGCTGTGAATGAAAGTGGGGGCACCACAGGACCAGAAGTAATATTCCAGCCTTTTTTGTTTACTTATTTAAGTGAACGCCCCAGTCATTAGGTAAACCCATTCATTTGAATGGGTGTTTCTTTGCCATAAACCAGCTTTAAAGATATTACAGAGCATATTAAAATATAAATACATCACTATACACATTTTCTGTACAATGAAGTGAGCCCAGCATACCTAAGAAGATAGACATAGAAATAAGTGGCATTTATAAATTGATCACAAACTATATAAGATCTAGTGAAGTTCAACTCACAAGTGACCCTTTTGGTCCAATGCATCCAACTTCTCCTGGAAGTCCTGGATCGCCTCTTGAACCATTACATCCGTCTGCCCCAGGCTTCCCTCGGGATCCTTCAATTCCTGGTAGCCCCTATAACAGAAAAATATATATTAATTCTGTATGTCTGTTAAAATAACTCATCATTTCTCTGTATATATTGAAAGAATGCATTATGAAATCCAAGATCAAAACTCAGATAAAATGTTAGGTGTATCTCCAATAGAATTAGAAACAATCTAAAAGTTGAAGCCTGGTATGTCTAAACAAACCCAGTTTGGGCAAGGTTGACTTGTTAATATTGCCCCTTTAGTGGTTAAACATACCTGAAACAGAAAGCTAATGTTATGGGTAGTCAGAGGAACAAATTGGACATACAGTAAGCATGTATATGAATCCTATGGTTAACATTCTACTCAAATGTTTACACAAATTAACAGGGGTTCCAAATACAAGCTGATACTATGTTGTATATGAACATGCATACTTTGTATCATATTTTTCCTGCCATTTTCTCATAGAGCTTCTTCTTCCAGGTGCTAATTGCTCAAAATGTCACAAGCTATTTTGGAGACAAACAGCAGCTCCAGTAGGGATTTTATGAAAATTTTTACCCAACTTTAATACTAATTTCTATCCAAATAATCATTCAGATAAAAACAACAGAAAAAAATAATAATAGACTAGTTTCTTTGGTGTAGTTTATTATTTATATTCACAATTTATGTTTCTAAGCTTCTATTTAATAAAAAAGAGAGCACAAGACATTTTTTAAAAAAAATACAGTGTTGTGGTTTCAGAGACAAAGGTAGTAACTTGTTCTTATTAATGCTCTATGCTCTTTACTCAGAAAAAATTAGTATTCATGAATTCTGCAGTCTGGTAGAGAGGGTTCTAAACAATTCAGTAGGAGAACATTCATAGAGAGGGTACAATAACTGCTGGTAACAAGGTTCTAAACTAGTCTGCCTTACTGCCCAGTTCAAACAATCTTTTACAACAGAAATGTTTGATAAGAACCTTCAAAGTTCTGGGATTTTTCCAAGGGATTTCTCCTTCTTCTCTTCTAGCTAGGGCTAATTCTCATTGCAAAGAATGATGTTAGTTCTCTATTAGATAATTTCCTCATAAGATGTAACTGTCCTGGAGATGTGTCTCACACATTAAAATACCATCAAATAGAATATTTTATTAAGCCCTGAAAAGTGTATATTATCAGCATCAACAAACATCTCTAGGATGGATACTGCATAACTGAGGTACCACTGCAGAAAGTTTTTGATGAATTACATATTGTAGTGCACTTTTTAAAAAAATATAGTCAGATCAGATGAACGTAGTACACAGACATATTGAAATATGAATGCTCTACAGTTTTATATGATATGTCAGCATACTTACAGGCATTCCATCTAGACCTGAAAATCCTGGAACTCCAGTTGGACCCTGAAGAAATTCAACATTAAACCATATTAATATATGCTTTACTTTAAAAATGACTTATAGAACAATTTTGTATAATTAGATTTGTTTTTCTCACTATAACAAGTTTGAGAGGCAGTACACTCAACCATTAACTACCACTAGATTGAAGAAATTGCCATTTTCTGACAAATCAGAAAAGGTAGACATTTGACTCTAAGCCCTCATTCATTGCCTCAGCAGGGATGACAGTCAAACTTGTTTAGGATTGTGAAGTGAAGAGGATCTGGTTTATATTCAGGTGAGAGACTACTACAGAATACCAAGATTTGAGGTAAGATTGAAATCAAGCCGAAGAAGTCCTGGCAAAATAATAATAATGACAAACCACATTCCTGCGCCACCAAAATTCTATATGGATGTGTCCATGAAATTATAATTCACTCAATTCAAAAGGGAGTTTCCTAACTCCACCCTTTGCTCAGCTAATAAACTGTTCCTTGCACCTAAAGTCTGTAACTTTTTTGAAGCAGCTAGTTACCTTTGCCAGAAGTCCTATATGCATCATTAAGAAGCAGTTACCAAAGTCAAAGTTATATCTATAGAACCGTTGGTCAGTTGGCAAGTCAAAGAATGGGCATCAGTGCTGCTGCCACCAGAGAAGTAATGTGTGGAAGGAATAATTTCTCTTCCTATTTCAAGCAGCAGGTCCTTCTCCTACTTAGAAGATATATTTTCATTCCTGTTTTTTACTTCTTATTTTCCAGAACTGATTAGATCATATAGTTATGGTAAAATGTATACATAGGTTTCCAGGGACAGTAATATCAAACAAGACTGGAAAGCAATCTGAGAGTTACGAAAAGTACTATCATCAAAGAATACTGTAAGAGTCTGGAAGGATAAATGGTGTGACTAAGTATACAATAGTTTCATAGAAATTCACTATCAAACATCTAGACTAAGCTAAAACAGTAGTATGGGTATCTTAATATTACTGCTCTAACTAATACCACAATCTCTTTCAAATTGTGTGAATGGCTTCATAAGTAGTTATTGAAAATTATATGAAGCCCGGTTTTCATCTGGAACATTAATTAAAATAAATTATATCTTGCAATATTTAATATTGGGACTGTGCAAGACTTTGAATTCTAAGACCCTGGAAAGCATGAAGAGTAGGCAATTCTGCAAATCTTTAAACCAAATGCTTATTTCCCCAGGACCATGCAGCAGCTTCAAGTAGCTACAAAATACCAAGAAAAGTCAAAGTTACTTTAATGAGTCACAAATATTGCTACATTTCTGCTTCAATATGGTGCAAACCCAGCTTTTTGCCTTCATATGTGAAATGTTGTACAATTCTATTTAATATCCTTAATGTAATAATGCTAAGTAACAATAAAATTATTTTATTATCTATTAGCTACCATATTTCCTCTTTCACCAAGTGGCCCAGGTAGACCAGGATCACCTCTCTGGCCTTTTTCTCCCGGTAAACCAATAGGTCCAATGGAACCCAAAGCACCAATTGGACCCTGGACTCCTGGCTGACCAGGTTGCCCCTGCAAAGTATAAATAATTCAGATTAATTTTCTATGTAACAAAAGAGCAGCAATAACAATATGAACAATAATTCAGAGGAGGAAAATAGTTTATTCAAACAAAATGTTCATATATGATTTCATATGTCATAGTCTGTAATATAACATTGAATGCATTATATTTTTATTTATTATATTGTAGCACAGATGTACATATGATACCACAGCCTTGTGATAAATATATTTCTGAAGTCTAGTAAACAGAAAATATATAGAGCCACTAGAGGCAACAATTTTTTTTCAAATAAAAAACTCCATTCACGCAAATCACATTTAGACTAAATTAATATAAGTACTCATATATGTCTTTTTCCAGGTTTACACAACTGTTTTGGAAACTGTTTTAGCTGTCTCAACATATATTTATGCACATAGACCCCCTTTCTTTTGCTGGATTAAAGTCTCAGAAATAAAAGAAAACCTCAAGAGCCAGGAATAGTAGTTAACTCCACTTATTATGGAATACAAGTAACCATTTATTCTTCTTTTTATGACAAGTTAAGTATATATTTTCCTCATTTTAAAAAAGGACATTAGAGGTAATGTATAGAACTCAATTCTGAAGCAATTCAGACCACTATTTGCTATTAAGTTTTAAAAGAAATGAATTTCTCAGAAATCAGATGTGTCCATTCCAATTTTGACATTTTTATCACTCCAAGGAGCTTATTTTATTTATGTAGATCAATTAATTTCAAAATATTTGAAAATATGGTTCAGATAAAGAAAGAAGAATAAGAGTCAGAGTTAATCCTATTGTTAACATTTTTCTGTCTCTCTGTCTCTCTCTGTGTGTGCATGTGTGTGTGCGTGCGTGTGTGCATGCACACGTGTGTGCGTGCACGCACCTTTGAGTCACTATTGATTCCTGGCAACTCTCTGGACAAGTCCCTGCAGTTTTATTGGCAAGAAAGTGGATTGCTTCTTCCTAGGGCTAAAGAAGACAGACTCATTCAAAGTACCCAATTGGCTATGTGTTGAAGGCAGGACTGGAACTCACAATCAGCAAATACTCCCATATATTTAAAAATAACTGAAGACATTAGATGCTACATATAATGAAAGTGCTTAGCATAATTAGAATAGAATTATTAGAATTGCTATTTTTTCATGGTCATATTCAACCCATGGAATTGCCAACTGCCAGTCTAAAATTCACAGTGAGGTTAATAGTTGATCAACTCAACATAAGCACACCATGTATTACTGGTCTTAGTAGAAACATTGCTAAGAACAAATTGATGGCATCTATAACTGTTGCGGAGAAAAATAATTAGAGGCGAAATGAATCTTGTTTCCATGCTCTCAATCCTCAAGAATAAGACCGGAGGCCAGGAAAGAATAAAAGTAATATATTTGCAAAACAAAAATAAGAACATCTAAGTCTGTGTCTACATGGTGAAGAACAAAGAAAACAAAGGGAAGGTATAACACATGCGCAGAACAGGTATCGCATGAGGTTGCATATCAGTGAACAATGTCGTTTCAGAATAAGAGTCCAGCTGACAAATAAATATGAACGTAGTGACAATAACATTCATTATTTGCGCCCATCTAATGTGACCATTGTGGTATTTCACTCTCAGGGCAGCTGTAAAAATGAAGAGAGTAAAGGAAGCCACACTTAATGTGAAAACAACAAATCAGTTCAGTTAAGTAGGCAGAATGTTATGCCTGGCATCTCCTCCTAATGCTAATAAATTCCACTAGCCTGTAGTAGTGTTCATGCGGAATAATGGCAATGAAGTACAGTGGTGTCATCCTCTTTTCCTTTGGCATATTATATAAACTCCATATTACTCTGGAACACCCAATATTGTATTATTTGATTTCTTTTGCACTCTGAATTTATTTTGATTATCATCTAATAACCTCATAATGTATTGACTTTATTGCGCACACTGTCCTAGATTTACGTTGTTTATCTCAAACATATTGCAGTAATCAATGAATGTATAAATCTTCAAAACAGAGAATGAGTTGATAGATGCCAAGAATATTCATAGCAGGCATCTCCAGGTGTTAAATTAAATTAGATCACCCTCTCTCACTTATAAAAAGTATTTAACCCAAGAGAAGTCAGGATGATATTGTGAACTTCAGCAGAACCCTAAGTCGGACAGTGCTATCTTCCAGTTGGCACAATAAAGGGATCTGTCTGAAATCTGTTTCAGAGTTCCTGTATGCAGAAAGGATGTTTAGATATACCTTCTCTTGTAATTTATATAATTTCAATAAACTCTTGGGCTCTTTATTCTTTGAGTCTATTATCTTGAATCCAGAGGTGACATTCAAATTTTCCCCTTACCAGTTCTGTGGGCGTGGCTTGGTGGGCGTGGCTTGGTGGGGGTGGTCATGTGACTGAGTGGGCATGGCCAACTTGACATCACTCACGGCAAGGTGGGACGGCACCACCCCACCAAGCCATGCCCACAGAACCGACAGAAAAGTTCAGCCAAGTCTTCTAGCGTTCAACCTGGCTGCTTCTCGCCTCCTTCTCATGTTTGCTCTGTGTGTATGAGCCTGAGAAGGAGGAGAGAAGGAGTGAGTGGGAGGGGCGGGGCGGGGCAGGGGGGGCAGTCATTGGTACGATTTACCGGTTCTCTGAATTGTGCATAATCGCTACCACCAGTTCTATAGAACCTGTCCGAACCTGCTGAATTTCACCCCTGCTTGAATCCTTAAAAAAACCAACTGGCACCTATCTGGCCATTGGAAAGCAGAACACTTGCTAAGTCAGAAACTTTTCCAATGCCAAGATCAGCCAATCTTAGTTTAGCACTTCCTGGACTTGAGCTAATATAGATGGTTAAATTCAGCCAAACCAAACCACTTAGTTTGAAAATGAGATGGCTTTCATTAAAGAAAATATTCTTTAAACTTTTTTTAAAGAAGCAACAATACCATGTATCATCTAAATATGGAAATATGCATATTTTCTTTACTTTCTGCCTCTGCAATTGTGACAAATAATATGTCTGTATTTTCTTCTACAGGAAATGTAATACCAATCTCAAGAACAGAAGCTCCATCATAATACAAAATGGAATTATTTTTATGAAGCAATGACACTGAGATTTTCTCAAATTTCACCTATAACTTTTGCATTTGATATATTTAGTCCTATTTTTGTTCAATATATTCAGTATTAAATATAACATTTGGTGGACCCATCCTTTATTCTCACCGCTAGAAAAGATTCCTTAATGCTTTTCAATTAGGGATTATAGTGCACTAGAACTCAATATGGCAAATCTGGCCAGCTGCCACTCTAACAGGTGCTGGTCATAAATATGAATCTTTGGAATAACTACAGTTGCTAAAAGGACAGCAACATGCAATATATAATCTTTATCTGGAAAGGAAGACTAGTTTTCCCTATGATTTATTTTTATATGATTTATTTTTAAAAGAAGTGGGTCTACTTAGATTCAGTTGGAACATGGTAATAGAAACAGACATGTGTTTCTTCTCTAGAGAGCATATTAAATTCAAGGCCATCCTCCTTTCAGGTAAAGAGAATAAACCGAACATTATTTCAGGAAGAGCACATACATGATTCTGTTTTTAACTGCTTTTCACATTAAACGCATGTCTACTTTTTTGAAAAAATATGAGATAGCTGAGAATCTATTTTTCAGTACCTAGAAATACACAATGTCTTTTTTTGATGGGAAAACACACTGTTGTGTTGCTAATTTTGTTGCAAAGGATTGAAACAGAAACCTGGAATGTTCCTAGAGTGATTCTAGGAACCACAGAATAGCAGATCTCTGCTCAGAGTTCATTTTGACAAGTCAGTAAGGACAAACTTTTTTCTCAAAGAGTTATAGGATAGCAAAAGTGTTTATCTGATTTTCTTTCTTATTCAACTGCCAGAATATTAATTAGGGTTCTGATGGAAATGTATAGATGGACTGAATAGCTGATTATTAAGTCTCTAGGGAATATGTACAACCTCTGTCTCACAAGGTGCGGAAACTTGATGCAGTGAGTAGGAACGCATTGCAAAATGTGTTTACTTTTTGAAGCATTTTGCAGATTTCTTGATGGAATTATGTATATGCATGTGTATATGTGTGTATGTACACCCATACAGATATATGCATGTGCGCATTATGTAAATGATACAAATGTAGATACTGTATATACAGATATATAGATATTCCAAATTGGGGGGGGGTGTGAGTGTGTGTGTATAAATTGTCTCTGTGTGCAAGTATATGCATATATACCGGTATTTTACAAATATATATTTGTGTGTGTGTGTGTGTGTGTAAAAAATAAATAAATAAATATTCACACACACAATATTGAAATCTTCCCCCCTGCAGTTGAATTTATAGTGGGGCTGTTACTATTTAAATGGGATGTACAAATATTTATACAGAATAGATAAGGAAATTCCATGTCAAAATCATTTAAGGAAAACATGAATTAGTTTGTCAATGACATCAGGTCCTATAGGAATCCTCAGGAATTCAACAATCCCCTAGTGATTTAAGTAATACAATTTGAGTTTAAAGGAATGAATTCAGAACTTAGGTTTTTAAATTGGCAAAATGTTGTATTGTGGAAGGCATGGTAAAACCATAGGCAATTGGTTATTTGGTTTCTTTATTGTTGGTTATTTGGTTTATTAAACCAAGATTATTTGGTTTAATTGTTAAAAAAGAGATAGTAATAGAAATACATTTTCAAGTTTGCAATAGAATATGATTATCTTACCTGATATTATAAACAGTATGTATAACTTAACTATGTTCTTTTTCTACATTATTGTAATGCCACCCTCACATTTTTTTTCTTCATTGATATTCTGTCTATATATCTGTGTCTGTGTCTGTGTCTGTGTCTGTGTCTGTTTGTCTATGTCTATGTCTATGTCTATGTCTATGTCTATGTCTATGTCTATGTCTATGTCTATGTCTATATGTCTATGTCTATGTCTATATATATCATATTGATAGATAGATAGATAGATATCTATGTCTATGTCTATGTCTATGTCTATGTCTGTCTATGTCTATGTCTATGTCTATGTCTATGTCTATGTCTATGTCTATGTCTGTCTATGTCTATACACAGTCACCAGCAGATGTCACTATTTCTTTGTGAGAAGAAAGAGAAAAGACCAGGGAAAAAAGAAAAAGAAAAATATTAAACAGAGTCAGAATTCCAAAATTAAGTGTTTGGAAGCAAATATTTCAGTACCTTGGACAGAATCAAGGAGCATATAGTTCTATTTGTTCTGGCTAATTCATCTATTGAATCCTATACTGAAATTGCTAATGGCAGGGTTCTTCATCACACCTCAGAGAGCTGCTTAATTAAACATCTGATATACATTTTTTAGGATCCCAAAAAATTAGATCAGATCATCAATGACAGCTTATTGTCATGATCTACTTAACTCTATCAGCAAATAGGATAAAAGACTAAGATCAAACCAGTTCATATTGTGGCCCTTTCAACTATTAAAATACATTTAATTAAAAAAAATTCTCAAAACCAGAAAGTACATCTGCAGAATTTTAGCAGAAATAAAAACAGCTGGTTTTAGAGAAAAACAGCTAATGATTATAGAATGAAAGGCAAAAACCAATATGTTTTTCTGTATAATTATTTTAAATTTTGGATTCCTTAAAATACAATATTCTCATAGGACCAATTGACTAAACATAAGTTTATGATAACTTTACAAACTCTTTCTTTACAAAGACTTTACAAAGTCTTTCTCTCCTTTGCCTCCTCTTTTTTCCCACTGACATGTTCCTATTCCTGGTTGTCTGAATTAGCAGAAATACAGTATGCATTACCATTTCTTTCAAAACAAAGATTAAATGATAGCTACCTAAATTTGATCAACACAATAAATCATAGTTATTACTAATGATGAAAAGGGAGAGTGAATTCCGATCAATATAGATGGAGTACTATAATCTCCCCATCATTATTTAGTAATTGGGCTCTGTATCTTTTAATTTGGACTTGATTTGCCACTTTTTTTTAAAGTAAGGTCCTGCCCTTTGAATTTAATTAGGCTGAAAAATGGTTACTAAATGCAAGACTGCAGCCAAATCTCAATCAAATCAATAGTACAGTTCTTTTATTATTTATTATATGAATTTTCTCATCAGACATGGAGAGCAAACAATCCCAATTTACTTTTGTTCAAAGATACAGAGTTGTGCATAATAGTGATTTAATACATTATGTGAACAACAAGTGGAACTAAGTTTCAATTTTTCGCTTCCTTATGTGCTTCTCTTTTATTTGATCTTGGTTTAACATTTTAAAGACTACATTTTTTTGCAATTAAAATTCCAGTTCATTCAAGTGTGGCATTTTCTAATTTTCCATGATATGGTTCATTATCCCACAAATAAATGAGCAAGCCGTGCAAAGAAGTGTTTCTATATTTAATAAACTCGTGTATTAAACTCTACTCTTAAAGAAGGAAAATGGTTGTTAATACGATACCAAGGATTTTAAATATTCAGCTTGTAAAGTAAAATTAAAAGGCTGCATTATCTGCATAATTTTAAAAATATGGATATCTATGGCTTCCACCTTCTTAAGCCATTGTCCCAAGACTGTGAGGAAAGGACCTCTCTGTAAGAAATTACTTAGCAAATAGCTCTGAAATCTTTTTTGAAACAGGTAACAGATAATAGAGATACAAGAATCAGAAAGATCTTGTAGTACCACTGAAGACTAATATCTTTTTATTATAAGACCTGAGCATTGGAGAGCTGTAGCTCCACAAATCTAATGAACACAAACTCTTTCTCTTTGTCTAAATCAACTAACATGGCTCTCCTGCTACAGTGCCTACAAAGCTATATTGAAATGAATCCAGCGCTTGAAATGAGGGAAAACTTCAATTCCTGCAGCACGTTCTTACACGATAAACTGTTCCTATCCTACAATTAATTCAGCAGTTTGTTAGAAACAAGTTACATTGAGAATGAATATAGTCTTTATGCCATAGGAATTGTACACACCTTTTCTTTAAGACACTAATCTGTTTTCCATTATACATTATACATACTATATTTCCCCCAAATAGGCAGAATTCTTTTTAGTCAAGGACTAAACAATATCATTGTTGTGAAATAACTCTAATTATTGTATACAGTACCTTGGGTTTCTACATAGCTATTGTTATACAGATTTTTCACTGAAAATGATTTATATATACATTAGCCACATTTAGTCTAAAACTATTTCTCATTCCTCAAAAGAATTAGCATGTCAGGCATTGTAGATTAATGGTTATAATTCTTGGACAGAAGTACTTGACTATCAGAAGTCCAAAGATGTCATCCTACTGATCCAGGCTCCAGCCTTTACTAAGTCTATCCATGAGGCTCCCTAGAACAATGAACTATTGATTATGGTTAGGGATATATCGTTGGACTTAATTTTACTGAATATAAATTGGTGTTAGCAGCACTTTTCAATCATGATTGCTGGTTGAATTAGAATTTCCTGGAATTAATTTAAGACACTTTAAAATTTAAATTTTAAAACTCCAAATAATGTAATGTCTGAGAATTCAGAAACTGGATTTGTGCTTGCATGAAGGTCAAGAAGCCTGAATATTAACTTTTTGAGACATTTAAATCACCTATCAGACTTGAAAAGAGTGAAGTACAACTTTTTGCAGAAATAAATAGAAGTGAATATTTTTGATTCTAGCCCCCAACTTATAAAATGTTGCCCTATATAATGACAATTTCATTCCTTCATTTTTAGATGCTTTCTTAGATTAAGAATTCTCAGTGTATCTTTCCTTACATTTTATTCATGATTATTATGATTTGGTTTGTTTTTATTTGAAAGGTAGTTTCAGTACCTGTTAAGAGAAAAGCAGGAGAAAATAAAGGAAACTAAAACTTACTCCTGAGCCTTTTTCAGGAAAGCACCGACAAATGGAACAATCTTCTCCACCACAATGTCCAATATATGAACCCTAAGAAAAAATAGAAGATATTCCTGTTGTTACTGTTATCCCATTTCAGATCTGTTTACCAATGTCATATAAATGTATTTGGAATCTTAGAAATGCTTAATCATCAATAAGGCTATTAAAAAAACTTGTTTACAAACTAAATATAAAAGAAATAATGGGTAAGATACTGATTGATAAGGAAGAATGTTAAAAGGTTATAGAATCACTAAACCTATATATGTGTATGTGTATATGTGCATTCTTTTATTTTTCACATTTCTGTATTGTACTAGATGTATGTATGTACTCTCTCCCCCACCCCCACACACACATGTATAAAAAAAAGCACCTAAAATTAACCCCAATGAGACTATCTTTAGACAGCTAAAGTTATGGAAGAGCTATTACAAATTTTTTATAAAAGAGCAAAAGGGAAAAAAAACAAAATCAGGAAATTAGCTAACGATGGTAAGGAAGTTTCTTAAAAGTTAAGTCAAAACAGAAACACACACAAAAAGATTAACTCCTGGACAAGGCAAAAGAGATAGGAACCAATCAGTGAAGAACATAAAATTAAAGAAATTGCATAATTTTAAATAAAAGAGGATAAGTGTGAGACCTATAAAAGACACCAGTCAAGATTCTGGGAATTGTCCTTGAAGTGCTGGGAAACTGGGTAACACAATTCTCTAGCCAAAACCGAAACAAAACAAATATCAAGATATTATTGGGAGCTTTGAAATTTCCTGAGTCAACGTTTACTTCAACGTTTTATAGGAAGAGACACATTTTGGAAAGATGTTGGTGTTATTTTTTCTGATTTTAAACAAAAATGAATATACCAAGTCTAGAACAAGGCTGCCAAAGTATTTCTGGCAGGAATCTTGTGCCTTTAAAGCATTGAAGAAATATAATATAGAAAGTTGCTACTGTGAAGTAATAATATTAAACGTGGCACTTTTATGCACATAAGTTGATTCTTATATGCCACTGGGGAAGGGATTAACTTTTAGGCAACCATAAAAATTTCAAGCAGATAAGATGGAATATTATCAGATAATATGTTGGAGTTACAGTATCAGCTGGCTAAGTGACAATATAGTTTGTCATCCACAAACTTACTACTCGGAATATGTACAATAAATATAATATTCATAAAATGTGTGAACTAATCTACAAAATTGGCTATGATTTCATATTTGTATCTCAGCCACACAACATGTGAACAAAAAATATGTGCATTTATTGGTGATATAATGCATCTTGCATTCTTGACTTACCTGCTTTTGTGCCTCACTATAATTTTAACTCTATGCCTATTACCAAATAGGTTTATATTTTCATGGTGTTCTTTTATTTATTCATCCATTTATTTATTTTATATATCAAATGTATATGGCCACCCATTTCATGAAATGTGACCCTGGGCAATGTTCAACAAAGATATAAAATGATTTTTAAAAAGTCATTATTAAAAAGTTTTTTAAAAAATAATAATCCTAAAGCGTGCAATGTAAGTAATCATAGAGGAGATCTCCCTGGCCTCCTGAGAGCCTCAGGCCTGATGACATAGTAGCCAGGCCTTGAGGGACTTTCATAAAGTACGTAATGATGGAGCCCTTCAGATTCTCTTCATAGTTTTCTCATTAAATGAATTGGCCATTTTTTCCTTATCAAAAATATTTCCAAAACATTTTGTTTTCTTGATCTTTAGTCTGTATATGTACTTATGCATACTTAGTTATGCAAAAAAAGACATCTGGGTCATTTTATCTTGAGGCAACATTCCAAGGGAAATATCAATCTATCCCTTGCTTTTTTGGCTTTTTAGATGCATGTTTCTGAGGCAGTGTTAAAAGGTTTCTGGGTTCCCCTCCCCCCCCGACTAAAACATGTTTTATTATCATTCTAGGAAAGCTATTTTTCAGTTTAACCTTGCACTGAAGATTAAAATGCTAGAATAGTCAAAACATAGATTAATCACAAAAATTTTGACTATTTTTCATTTAATGATTTACAGCTCCTCCCAAAGAAAACTGCCAGTGTTTTGTGGAACCATCAAATTCTTTGCAAGCTGACCTTGGGTTCCTTAGAGGAAGGTGTGTAATAACAAATTAATTACATTTTTGAGCTTCCTCTGCAGGAAATGTTTGGCCTATGTTCTACTCTCAGTTCTCTTAAGATGTCACCAGCAGCTAAAATTTGGTTCAGAGGTTTCTCAAATGTGATGGGATTTTGTGGCAATTAGGCAGGATTTCTTATACTGATGAATAAGTGGGGAAAGGCTTCCTGAAGAGAGAAAGTTTGCTTAAAATTATTATTTGCTACCTTATTACTTGCATCAATTTTGGGAAGTATATAAGCTATAGAAGTTCTTAGGTTTTCAAGTTGCAGATACTTTAAAGCCTGAAATCATCCAAACTATGTAATTAGTATATATTTTCTAAAAACAAATTTATGAATAGTTTGCCCACAACAATAATAGGGGCATTGCTTAGGAAGATTATTAGCCTGCTTTGTAAGATTAATTTCAGATTCAGACCAGATGCCTATGAGAGTTTTTTCTTAAATCCTAACTTCCAGTATGCTTCAGTTTCAATGCTATACTCTGTCCTGATGTTTAATTGTACAGAAAATCAGATATGATTTGCTAAACATGCTATTGAAGTAATTCTCACTAATTCTATTCAAGACAAACGTTCATATTGAGCTTTACAGCAAACGTTACTACTTAAAATTCCCACTATATTCAATACGTAAATGTAAATTTGCTAGCTAACTTGACTAATTATACTAAGGAATCTTTTCCAAGCAACTTTATGTTTCCCAATAGGTCAGGGCATTATAACATTGAAGATATGCAAAATTATTTATTGGTTAAAGTTATTATTCATTTTTTCATCAGTAACACATACAGTATCTCAGAGATTTTATTGATTCAAAAATAATTTTGTAACATGCATGTGAATAAAAGAAGAAAGTTTTTTTTATTTGTATCACTTACCCCATAAGATGTCTGGACTGAAGCAACAATTATTAGCCACCTAATTCACAGGAAGATACAGATTAAATTATGATAATCAGCCTCAGATTGATATAAGAAAATCTTATTGCAAGGATTTAAAAGAATTAGAAAAATGATTAGGATTTTTTTCTTTATTTTTCTAACTCAGTGGCTCGGTTTGCATTATACATAGTTTAAGATATGACAATTAAAGAGTGATTCTCTGTGTCAAACATACTCAGCCACTGTGATTACTTTATATCATGTGAGTCTTAGAAATTGAGAAAATTGAAAAAATATGGTTAAGTATAGGATGGAATATTGGACAAACATACCACCTTCCTCTCAAGATATAAAATGGGAAGACTATAAAAGTGTAGATTTCATATCCTATGTATCATTTATTAATTCTTCATAGTTCCTTATGAACACAGTCACATATTTGCACAGTTAATACAGGTAGTCAGAGGTGGGATTCAGCAGGTTCTGACCAGTTCTGGAGAACCGGTAGCAGAAATTTTGAGTAGTTTGGAGAACTGGTAAATACCACCTCTGACTGGCCCTGCCCCCATCTATTCTCTGCCTCCCGAGTCCCAGCTGATCGGGAGGAAATGGAGATTTTGCAGTAACCTTCTCCTGGAGTGGGGAGGGAATTGAGCTTTTACAGTATCCTTCCCCTGCCATGCCCACCAAGCCACGCCCACCAAGCCACGCCCACAGAACCGGTAGTAAAAAAAATTGAAACCCACCATTGCAGGTAGTCCTCAAATTATGACAACTGAGCCCAAAATATCTGATGCTAAGTAAGTTAAGTGAGTTTTGCCATGGTGGCACAGTGGTTAGAATGCAGTATTGCATTCTCACTGGCTCAAGGTTACTCAGCCTTCCATCCTTCCGAGGTCAGTAAAATGGGGAGCCTGATTGTTGGGGGCAATATGCTGACTCTGTAAACCTCTTAGAGGGCTGAAAAGCATTATGAAGTGGTATGTAAGTCTAAGTACTATTGCTATTGCCCCATTTTACAACATTTGTTGCCACAGTTGTTAAGTAAATCACTGCAGTTGTTAAGTTAGTAACACAGTTGTTGGGTGAATCTGGCTTCTCCATTGATTTTGCTTATTAGAAGGTTGCAAAAGATGATCAGATGACCCTGGGACACTGCAGGTGTCATAAATATGAGCCAGTTGCCAAGCATCCAAATTTTGATCGCATGACCATGGGGATGCTGCAATGGTTATAAGTGTGTAAAACAGTCATAAGTCACTTTTTTCAATGCCACTGTAACTTTGAACAGTCACTAAATGAATGATTGTAAGTCAAGGACTACCTGTACCATCTTCCTTTAACAAAATACATATCCCACCTACAAGTATGACATAATTACCATGCAGTACAGTATCCATAATGACAACCTTTGCCCTAATCCATAGATTATTTCACATGCTTTACATAATGGAGAAGTTTATAGCACACTGTTATTGATAGCTCCCCTTTACTGTGTACATTATTGTTGACCCTATTTGAGAGTTTCTGTAACACATTGTCCATACAGGACAGTTTTGTACATTATCCTAGTTTAAATCATGACTAGCTGGTTTATGCTTCACTAAGGTAAGTGAACCCAGCTTATATGATAGTTGGTGCTAAAATAAAACAATGGAGTAATAGCTTTTGTTTTAAGTATCTTTTTTGCCATCCTATTTTACCAGCAGAAAATGAGATGTCATATAATTTTTTATTTCTCTTATTTGCTGTGTTGTCAGGTAATCTCTATAACTAACTGAATTACAATTAGTGTAGACTTGGCTTTAGAAAAGTAAACTAAGCATCCTGGTCATGGAATAGAGATTTCCCACCTCATGTTTCTCACTGAAACCAAAGTTGCAAAATTTTCTGTCTCTGTTAGAGGATGATTGAAATCTTTACTTTGCTTTTCTTAATTTTTATAGGGCTTTTCCCTACCAAGTAATAGATACAAAGGGTCAGATTATGGGAAATGTACTTCAGCACTTCTAGAGGGCACCAGATTACTTACCTCTGCATTGTACCTTACCATTCATCACAAAAAAACTGTTCATGACACTTTAAAACTCTTATGGCAAGGATGGATGGCCTAAAAAAGAGATTCCCCCCAATAGATAACTTCTCCCACCTACAAAGATTAAGTGCAGAGGATATAGGAAATTAAGGAATAGAAAGAGCTAAAGCTTCAGTGGAAACATGGGTAAATTAGAGAATTCCCTGTTTCTTTAACCAACAAAATTAATGTGTATATATTTGTGCTTATATTTTGAATTTTGTCAGTATCTAGCAAATATATGGGTAAATAACAGATGCAATCTATTTCAAGTAGCACCAATCGGATTAAAAATCAACAGACTAAGCCTGCTTCTGTTTTCTAATTTGAAAGTTATTACTATAACTAGAAGAGAAAACATACCATACACACGTAATAAATTTAATCCAATATAAGCAATTCATTATGGATGTACTTTATATTAATATGTTTGAATCCAGGCCTTCAAAATTTTGATTTTTAATAACAAAGACTTGATCCCACTGCAGGTATGAAAACCACGTTCAACATTCTTCTTGGCTTTGTGATCTGCTGGGAAAGAAAGTATGGCAAACTTTAATTTTATGCACAAATATTTTTAACTTTACATTTAAGTTGAGATATTTTGGAAATATTAGCAGACTCTTCTGGAGTGAAATACTAATGTAAATATCCATTAAGTTAGTCTTCTGGTGTCACAGAACAAATGCTCTTGCATTTATTTATATATACACAACAAGATTCCCCCATGTAATTTTGTTTTCAAAAGCAAAAACATAACCAGATAGACAATAATTCTCAAGGTTTTTTTGAACATGCATGTCAGAAAAATCAGTGTGTCAGACACTTCAGACATCTGGAAATGCTCCTGTTATCCATGGTAGGATTATTTACAGCCACCTGCAAATGTGTCTTTATTTCAGTTTGGGGTTTAGCTATGCCCTAATGAAGGAACCATCAAAGAACCTGACCCTAGGCCTCATTCAGTTCTCTACTCCAGAGCAGTGCAATTCAAGAAACTTGATTTATGAGAATAAGTAATTTAGTACCAAAATGTTTATTTTGAAAATGTCTAAGAACTTCTATTTGGGGGGACCAAGATGTCTTTTGTCATTTTTTTTAAAGAATCAAGAGAATTCTTATGAATACTTGAACCCCAGTCCTTAGAAAACCATTTTAATCCAAGTAGAAATATGGAGGCAAATGTAAAGCTAATTTGTTTTGGCATTGTTTTCTAATTACATAGCTACCTTTAAAAAAAATAGCTGAATACTAACTCTGGCACACCTAGTAGGAGTTTTGATTTCCCTTTGAATAACAAATTCCTTCCATATCACAATTCTTTTCCAAAGAGAGATTTGAGGGTAACATAACATAACAAAAATAGTTGCAAAAAGGGTTTAGAATAAGGCCAAAAAAGTCTTACTCTTGTTTAGAGTTTGAATAGCTGAGATTCAAAAAATGATTCTAGGATTTTCAAGTTTGAAACCCAAATGATTGCCTTTAACAAGGTTAGCTTAGGGAAAAGTCTTCATTCAGAACATACATTGCATTAAACCATAACATGCTTTTATCACCTGTAATTTAGCATGCTGGCCTGGTTTAGCCATTATGCAAAGTAAAATATGAAGAATACTCATTTTCTCACTAAAATCATAGTTAGCTGAACCATGGTTTCACACAATATCTAAACCATACTAAAGTTTGCCAAACAAACAAACAAACTGAATATGTCTTTAAAATATTACTTGCTTTTTTCCCCCAGAAGGGGCATTACCTTGAGAAAACATAGACAGCATCTATAATGCTTAACTCTGATTCTGTTAAGTGTGTGTCACATAATACCTCAAAAATACATTTTAAGCCTATTCAATTTCAGTGTAGTTAAACTTCTAAACTTGACAATCTTTAAGTAAGTATTAAAAATACCTTCTCAGTCAATGTAAGTTTATAGTCTTAATAATAAATAGAAAGTGATGATAGTGACAGGGAAATCCTGAAAACCTTATAAAGGACAATGTTGGAAGGAACATGGAAGCAACATTCCAAATTAGTTTTCAAGGCTGGTTTTCCGGAAGTAACACCATCTTTTCTTGGATCAGTTAATGTAAAAAAGTCTTACAGACAAGGTAACAGAATCTGCACCTGCTGTTATAAATCAATCTGATATGAGGAAATGACAGGGTAACTCAAGGCCAAAACCTTTTATTCTACATGTATTAACATAAATTATGTACACCACATATACTAAAAAAAATCTGCCACTTCTATCCTCTCTATAGTAAAAACAATTTGCCTTAATGGGTGAAAAAAATAAGGTCCAAATATTTTTGTAAAAAATCCTTTTGTCACAGCTTTGGATGTGAGCCCTAATGTGATTTTTAAAATTGTCATGAAATAGTAATTTTATGCATAATCAGACTTAAAGTGCAAAGATCTGGACTATCACAAAAAGGAAGGAACAAGAAACAGAAAAGTCTAATTTTTTGCCATCATCTAGTGGTCATCCAGATTTTTGCACTCCAGACTCCTTATATTTAATGAGATTTTTGGCTTATCTAATTCAGGACTTTGATACTGTACTTATCTGTCTGTTAAGTAGACAAACTGTTAAGCAGGGTTGTGCATTCTTTTAAAATAATTTGGAAGGAGTACTTCAGAATTGTGCAACCACAGCACATCTCTGCTCTTCGGGCTATAACAACAACCTGCAGCTATTTCAAGAGTCACAGCCCTTTTTCCCCCCAAAATCTGAAAAAAAGGCAAGCTGTTTTAAGAAATAGCAGTGAGGCACTGAACTTGTGTTAAATCTAAAGCACTGGTTCCTAATGATTCCTAATGATTTTTAAAATTTGCATAATCTTCTTATTAACTAAAATTCTGAAATCCAAAGACCCAGGGATTTCCCACTAAAGATATATCTAAAGAACAGTTTGCTTATTCCAAACCAAAAGTAGGGCTATTGCCCCTGGACTACAAAAAAACTGAATAGTAGCAAAGAGATTCAGAACCTTCTAATTGATATAACAACAAAAATCCAATCAGGGATGTACTGTGGCCTGGTATAAAGAAATGGCCATAATACAGCCCTAAAGTCCCCTTTTTCTGATTCTCAGAGTTGCCCATGACCCAGATAGTTGAAAATTGATGGCAAATTACACACCAACAAGCTTTTTAGCCTTTCTTCCAGGCATATTTAGGGTTCAGCAAGGAACAAGGAGGGCACACGTTTAAATGGTTAGCTAGCAGCTTTGGGCTGTGCTAAACATTTCAAGCCAGAGGAAATAAATCTGAAGATATCCCCAGGATTGATCCAAACAGGTCAAAGTTTCTGAGCACCATTCTCTTGTCTCAAGATATCTGGCCACTATTCCAATTTGTATCTAATAGAAAGAAAAAGACCAGGGATTTCCCCCAAGTATACCCTGCCCTGCCCTTCCAAGTCCCTATAGCATTGTTGCTATATCATGCAATGAAATACCAACTCATCTTAAGTTGCCCTTAGCTGCCCCAGCATTAAAAAAATATTTCCTCTTGTATTGCAATCTCTTCCAAGGGCAAATATCAGGATGTGAATAGTTTGTTAGGCTTTGTCGCTCATTACCTTGAAGGAAGACCAGAACGACCCGAAGTAATTGAGAAGAGAGGCCCTAGAGGCAGGATAGGGATTTCCCAGGGAAGAGCAAATGTCATCCTGCACACTTTTCTGCCAACTCAAAGACAGATGTAAAGCACTTCAACTTCGCAGCGGAAGGCAAAGACCTTCCGCTCCCTTCCTTAGAGTGCAGCCTTCCCGATCAGGCAATCCAGATGTGGTGGAACGTTGACCCCTGGATCGCGTTGTATTCTGAGAGTTTGGGTCCCAACACATCGGATACTTGGCTCGGGATGCTAGTACCTGCTCCCACCCCCACCCCCACCCCCACCTTCCTTTCCCCGCCACGTTCCTCCGACGGGCGTACCTGACTTCTAGGAGACCAGCCCCTGAAGCTCGCGTCCTCAGCTCCCGCCTGGCTACTCCTCTGTCTGTGTTTCCTCCTCTAGGGCAAAGTTCTGCCGCTTCCACGCTTGTCTACTCTCCGCCCGCCACCCCTGGGGGGGGGGGGGGAGCTTTCCCGG
>QLTV01001459.1:2651265-2661298 GCA_003457575.1 Thermophis baileyi
CACCCCCACCCCCACCTTCCTTTCCCCGCCACGTTCCTCCGACGGGCGTACCTGACTTCTAGGAGACCAGCCCCTGAAGCTCGCGTCCTCAGCTCCCGCCTGGCTACTCCTCTGTCTGTGTTTCCTCCTCTAGGGCAAAGTTCTGCCGCTTCCACGCTTGTCTACTCTCCGCCCGCCACCCCTGGGGGGGGGGGAGGAGCTTTCCCTGGACGGTGCGTGGATGGGTGGGTGAGTGAGTGAGTGAGTGACACCAGGACAGAGGCGAAGTTGGGGACCGTAGACCTGTGACACTGGAAAGGAAGGGCAGGAATGCCGCGAGACATGAAGAGGCTCGTGCGCCCCCAAACCTGGCACTTGGGGCTAGCCTTCATTTACATGCTGGCTTTGGGTGGCTGGGAGCAGGACGGCTTTCCTACTGCTGTTGCCGCGAAGGTGAGTGTAGTCAGCGATGCTGACCGGGCTAAAGCGGCTTTCTGCCTGCGGAGTAACCCGAAGGAGGATAGCCCACCCCCCTATCCCAGCCCCCCACCCCATCCCTGCCTGGGGACTGTTTCTTTCAGCAGGACTCCAGGGCCTTTAACGGAAAGAAATGTCAGAGCAGCTTTGCCACCCGGGAGATGGTTTCATCTGCTGAAGTTATTCCTTGCTTATTTGTAGCGTTTTCTATCCTGCTTTTTCCATTAGATAAAACCAACAGTGGGTACAATTCATTAGAAACGGTTAAGCGTAGGTTTAATCTGAACCTTTATCTGAAAGTAGGGAGAAAAGAAACAGATCGCGGTTCCCTGCTTTGCCTGAAAAACCCTTTGCCCAAGTCTAAGAGGCAGGAAAAAGTTATTTTGAAACGAGGGGATGGCGCTAAGTTGACTGAGGCTTTTTTGCTTTCTGCATTGGTGACTTCTTAAAATTCTATGATCTGCTGTCCTCTCAAGTCAGTTGCCTTTTCCTTTTTTCCTTTTTTCCTTTTTGCATTTGATAACATGTGACTTGCTTCATTCAATAAGAACTGTCTTCTCTGGAGGTGTTTTGCTTCAGTGCACCTGTCTTTTGCTGTCATATGAATTGCATTGTGCAGGCAAATCTGGGAAGATCTGAAAGGCAGCCTAGAGTATAGCAGACAGTTTTCAAAAAGCTAAACAAGAATCCCCAAGCATCGCTTTTATTTTCTTCCTCTTGGAAAGTATTACCTATTTGCCACTATATATATATGTATGTGTATATATATGTTTTTTTTCTCTCTGTTAAATCACCTGGTATACCCAAATATGGGAGAAAGCATACTGCTTCCTTTTTGCCTTTCGGCCCCTCCAGGGGCCATCCAGACAGTTAATTATAAATGACAGTCCGTTTCTATATGTTATATTTTTACATAAATAAAGGGAGACTAGTATAGATCTATTTCAAGCTATTTAGCTCTCATCAGCTAGCCACACCCTTATGGGATTAGAACCCGGGCCCCTTGCCTAACAAGGCAAGTGATTAAACTTCTGAGCCACAGGATTCTTCTCCCTATCTGCATGTTCCAGGGACAAGGATATATATATGGTTTTTTTCTCTGTTAAATCACCTGGTATACCCAAATATGGGAGAAAGCATACTGCTTCCTTTGTGCCTTTCGGCCCCTCCAGGGGACATCCAGACAGTCAATTACAAAACACAGTCCGTTTCTATATGTTATATTTTTTTACATAAATAAAGGGAGACTAGTATAGATCTATTTCAAGCTATTTAGCTCTCATCAGCTAGCCACACCCTTATGGGATTAGAACTAAACAAGAATCCCCAAGCATCGCTTTTATTTTCTTCCTCTTGGAAAGTATTACCTATTTGCCACTATATATATATGTATGTGTATATATATGTTTTTTTTCTCTCTGTTAAATCACCTGGTATACCCAAATATGGGAGAAAGCATACTGCTTCCTTTGTGCCGTTCGGCCCCTCCAGGGGACATCCAGACTGTCAATTACAAAACACAGTCCGTTTCTATATGTTATATTTTTTTACATAAATAAAGGGAGACTAGTATAGATCTATTTCAAGCTATTTAGCTCTCATCAGCTAGCCACAGAAGGGTGTGGCTAGCTGATGAGAGCTAAATAGCTTGAAATAGATCTATACTAGTCTCCCTTTATTTATGTAAAAATATAACATATAGATAATATATATAAACAGGAGAATGATCCCTGAAACTCTCATTTGCACAACCTTTTCTGGACACAACAGAATGCAGAGTTCTAGAAGAATTGTTTTGTGACTAGCAGTGATAAAGAGATTAAAAACATCCAAACTACAGGCAAAGGCACATGTGAGTATGTTTGGTGTCTCTTTAGAATTGATGAACAAATTCTATAGGGTAAAAAAGCCTTTTAGAAACAACTGTTCAATAAAAGGAGAAACCAATTATTGTTATAGAAAAATAATAACAGATGATCTGTAACTTTATCTTGTCCCAGAGATAATAAATGCTTGGATGAAAGTCCATACAAAGATTATTTGCTTAAGATCATCTTTTTCCCCCTCTCCCCTCCTCCTCCCTCTCCCTCCTCCTCCTCCTCCTCTTCTTCTTCTTCTTTCTTTCTTTTTTCTTTTTCTTTTTCTTTCTTTTTCTTCCTCCTTCTCCTCCCCTCCTCCTCTTTCTCCTCCTCCTCTTCCTCCTTCTCCTCCTCCTCCTCCTCCTCCTCCTCCTCCTCCTTCTCCTCCTTCTCCTTCTCCTCCTCCTCCTTCTCCTCCTCCTCCTCCTCTTTCTCCTCCTTCTCCTTCTCCTTCTCCTTTTCCTCCTTCTCCTTCTCCTTCTTCTTCTTCCTCCTCCTCCTCCCTCTCTCGTATTTATCTAGTTATCTCAAGGTGGCAGATTTAATCTAATATTTTTGCCTCCTATTTCCCCCAAAAAACAACCATATGAGATGGGCTTGGTTGAGAGAGAGTGACTAGCCCAATCTCACCCAGCTGGTTTTCATACCTAAAGAAAGCCTAGAACTGACACTGTCCTGGTTTCTAGGCCATCACCTTAACCACTACACCAGAATGTAGTGTAGTAATGTATCACATTGCTAAGGTTTATTTTAGCCATATTTAATCAACCAATGCACAATTGGCAAAGTTCTTGCAATATGCTAAATTAAAATAAGACAAGATATCATGATTTAGAATAACGTGTGGATCCAATCTCTCAAATTGCTCTATTTCTTCAACACAGAATATCATAAAAATCTGTTGAAGTGCACTTTTTCATAGCAAATTGCTCCCAAATCACATATTTCTAAATATTTCAACTTCAGTTATATTGTTTCTGTTTAGTAAAAAGTCTACATAATTATCTGATAAATGAAATAAACCAAAAGCATTCCCATGCTGGAATGTGGGTGGTCCCTAACATTTTTGAATTTTACGACTATTATTTGCATTTTTACCAATTATCTAAGTACAGTTTCTCTTCCATAAGAGCAATAACATCCTCCCAAACTGAGGGAGTTTGGCAGCTGTTGCATCCTGAACACGGATGTTTAAATATTTTAGATTATTTGCTGCCTAGTCAAACTTTGTTCTCAAATGGTCTTCAGCTTTCATTTATCTGACATATACAGCCAATGTTCATGGGCATTACAGCCCCAAGGAAGTAGCAGATGCTTATTTGTCATGAAATTTATCATGACAATATTTACAACTTTGGAATTTAGTGATAATGTATGAAGGAAGGTATGAAGAGGAGAGTATCTTCAGGGCCTTGTCACAGCCTCCAACATCCTGTTTTCAACAATAGCCTGTTCCTAGGCAATATCTAAACCAGTGGTGAAATCCAATTTTTTTTTACTACCGGTTCTGTGGGCGTGGCTTGGTGGGCGTGGTGTGGCTTGGTGGGCGTGGCTTGGTGGGCTTGGCAGGGAAAGGATACTGCAAAATCTCCATTCCCACCTCACTCCAGGGGAAGGATACTGCAAAATCTCCATTCCCACCCCACTCCAGGGGAAGGATATTGCAAAATCTCCATTCCCACCCCACTCTGGGGCCAGCCAGAGGTGATATTTGCCGGTTCTCTGAACTACTCAAAATTTTCACTACCGGTTCTCCGAACTACTCAAAATTTCTGCTACCGGTTCTCCAGAACCTGTCAGAACCTGCTGGATTTCACCCCTGATCTAAACACATCTACTCAACAGTGAGCCCCCAAAATGTAATACTTATAGATATTATAGAATTGCAAAACATGTTTGTAGGATTGCACTATGATCTACTATTTTCCTGCATTAAATCATTGTTCTGCTCATCTTCAAGAAATATATAGTAGCAATCTTTTCTTATTGGCAATGCCAGTCAATAGCTCCATCTTCTATGTATTTATCTCCCTTTAAAGTATCTAAGAAGCCTTACTTTTGTAATAAAGAATTATACCTGTTCATGATTTATGAACTATGCTGACCAGTGGTGAAATCCAATTTTTTTTTACTACCGATTCTGTGGGCGTGGCTTTGTGGGCATGGCAGGGGAAGGATACTGCAAAATTTCCATTCCCACCCCACTCCAGGGGAAGGATACTGCAAAATCTCCATTCCCACCCCACTCCAGGGGAAGGATACTGCAAAATCCCCATTCCCTCCCCATTCCTGGGGGAAGGATATTGCAAAATCTCCATTCCCACCCCACTCTGGGGCCAGCCAGAGGTGGTATTTGCCGGTTCTCCGAACTACTCAAAATTTCCGCTACCGGATCTCCAGAACCTGTCAGAACCTGCTGGATTTCGCCCCTGATGCTGACCCATTAAATTAAGCCTGCATATGTTTCTCTCTTTCTTTTTCTCTTTCTCTTTCTCTTTCTCTTTCTTTCTCTTTCTCCAGGCATTTGAATTTCAAGAATTTGAATTTCAAGAATTTGCCTATTGAATTTTAATATAATTTTAATATAATACACACACACGTGTGTGTGTGTGTGTGTGTGTGTGTGTGTAGGCTTTGCGTTCTTGTTCTTTGGATATAATTAAAATGTGATGTACAGTAACCAACTCACAATTAGGACGCATGCTGTGGAGAGATTATTCTTTTGTTCTCAGACATCTAAATGACGTGATATTATGACATTGTGCAGATGGGTGAGGCTGCCTCCTCCTCTGCCCTCTTCTTTTTCCTTCCTTCTTTTAAAGTTTTCTGGTGGTTCTTTCTTCTCTTTTAAGTTGTGTGAGCTTGTATAAAGGCTTATCACACCTTATTCTTTAGAACCCTTACAATATGGGAGAAAATTACACCACACCTTTTTAGAGAATAACTAAATCCATCATTTATACTTTAGGGCCAGTGTTGTCTACAGCTTCTTTTTAAGGGACTGCTACTGCCCACAAGGGAAACCTAAGGTCTCTGAGTTTAAGATTAAATTCGCCTGGCATGAAAGCTGAACAGTAACAAAAAGGTTTCTATTACTCTTCTTGCAAACAATTCTCAGCTTCTTGAAATACTGTAAATGATTCTGCATTATCTGAAAAAGATAATGCTTGAATATCAGGCTTTCTTTCAGAACATTTGAAATTGTGCCCCTTACTACTGCTTCCTAATTATGTGCTCGTAAATTGCCCAAGAGAAATCCATTACTTTCCCTTCTTATAACACAAGTAAAAAACAGATCTAAACATTTGAAAGTTTAAGAAGATATTCTAGAAATGTATAGCTTTTCTATATATCAGTTCTTTATACTCTTCTATGTAGCAAAGCTGAGTTAAGCATCCCTCATTTTGCACAGTACTTTCTGCTCCCACCTTTTGTTCTTCTCCTTTTCCCCAAACGCACACATTTCATAATGCAGGGTTGGCAATAATCTAGGGATTTTTATTCATTCTCCTTCTCCTGCACTTTTGGCTCTTTCTCTAGGCTAGGGTCTGAATGTGGAATAAGGTAGTAATTGGGCGTTCATGTCACATAAAATAAACAGATGCAGTTTTGATTTCACCATCATGGCTGCCACTTCGGCCATTTTGATCATACCCTGAGGATGCTCTGGTATTATGGCTATTATGAAATTAACTAATGTGGTTAGACAACACGCTCCAATCAGTAGATGCCATATTCCTGCCCACTGACTATATTTTATAGTTTGATCAACTCCTACAAACAGTCTCATTTGTTCATTTTATGTTCTGACCTTTTCATAGTACCAGCTGGTTTCTGTCCATTGTTGGGGGGTGGGAATGAGATGATGGGCTTTTGAAATACACATTAATAATAACTACATTGGGGAAATTAAGCAACAGTATTAAATAGATTGCATCCTATGTCCATTTTTCATATTCATCCAGCAAACCAGGAACAAAAAAAACTCTTGGACATTTATTCATAGGTATTTTCACAGAACTCTCTATATATATTACCAAATCTCTTGTGTTTATCTATTTGTTAATTATCTGATAAGGGAAAGTATTTGTTTGTAAGCCCCCAATTAGCCCAAATGGTGCACTATACCATAATAATTTTTGAATAAAAATTTTCAAATCCACTAACTTAAAAAATGCATTAAAAAATCTGGACTCATTAAACCAGACTGGAATTGAAAATTTCCATGAAGTTCAGGTCAATTTTTATTTGCAAAACGATAGACATTGCAGCATCCCCATGGTCAGATGATCATGCTTTCCAATGGTCCCTACCAGTTTCTCACAAGCAAAATTCATGGGGAAGCCATCAAGAAATCAGAAGTCAATCCTGCCCAAAACAATTCAGTAAATGTAATGTTCATTCTGGTCACATCAGACTGCATTATCTTTCTCT
Organism: Thermophis baileyi; assembly: GCA_003457575.1. NCBI lineage: Eukaryota > Metazoa > Chordata > Lepidosauria > Squamata > Dipsadidae > Thermophis > Thermophis baileyi. Next base: position 2,658,015 of record QLTV01001459.1, read on the forward strand.
CAAAGGATGACTCCACGGGACATAGGTTGTCTAGTTGACTCTGAAGTTTCTGTTAATTTCATTAATTTAGAATTTCTCATTTACTTTTTGATAAAGCAAGTTTTGTGACTTTGTTTTGTTTCTTGATGACATTGCTAATGCTAATGTAATCAAATAAATTACATAATTTCAATGCCATTAAAACATGGCATTGAAATGCTTCTAGCAAACTTGTTCAGCTTATTCCTGCCTCAAATCACGATGAACTGTTTGTATGTTGCTATGTGTACATTCTTTTTCCTAAATGGTGACTCCTGGCCTCAGAGTTCTGTATTCCTGCTCCCAACTGGGACCATTCCTAGGCCAGTTGCTTGAATTTAGCTGGCCTCAAGGCTTTGGAAACAGAAAGAAAAGTTTTCACTCTTGTCCACTTTAAGGGTCGTAATAGAAATTCTTCTTAATGAATAGAAATTCTTCTTAATGTTTTATAAGATTTGTTTGATTTCAGATTAGCATGTTGTGTGAACAAAGTTTTTATAGTTTGGAAATCTATCATTTTTTAGATTTATATATGTTTTAGATGTTTTTCTGCTGTGTCAAAGCAATGTGCAATGTGTCTTAAGACAATATATAATACACTACAAAACAACATCAAAATACAAAATCAATATCCTAATCCACAAATATATTTTATAATCATATTAATAGCACTAGTTACAAGTGAAGCCTCTCATTCCTGTATCATAGATGGTCTTTGGAAGAGCCAGATTTTCTGCAGCTTTCTAAATGTCAGAAATGAGGACATGATCTTATAACCAGGGTAGTGTGTTCAGCTATAGGGAAGCTGTTGTATGATCACCTCTGGGTATCCCTCTGTCACACCTCAAGAGGGGTGCAGGTAGTTCTTGGGTGAGCTATTATTCACTGTATTGTCTGAAGGTTCTTTTGTTCCATCTTGTGTGCTATTGAGTCTTGAAGCACTCTGGAACCTGCTGTTAAAATACCATTATGTATTGATTTCAGTGGAATGTAATTTCATGCAAATGTTTTTTTAAAAAAAACTGGAGTTATCCATGGCAAAATCTTCTTTGTTTAATTGGTTTCTGGATTGAAGCCTTATTTGGGTGTGATAGCAGTGACTGTGAGAGGGATCTTGGAGTCCTAGTGGACAACCAGCTAAACATGAGCCAGCAGTGTGCAGCGGCAGCCAAAAAGGCCAATGCAATCCTAAATTGCATTAACAGAGGGATACAATCTAGATCAAGTGAGGTACTAATACCACTCTATAAAGCCTTAGTTAGACCGCACCTGGAGTATTGCATCCAGTTTTGGTCACCACACTACAAAAGAGATGTTGAGACTCTAGAAAGGGTGCAGAGGAGAGCAACCAGGATGATCAGGGGACTGGAGACTAAAACATACGAAGAGCGGTTGCAGGAACTGGGCATGGATAGTCTAGCGAAGAGAAGGACCAGGGGAGACATGATATCAGTCTTCCAATATTTAAGGGGCTGCCACAGAGGAGGGGGACAAGCTATTTTCCAAAGCACCTGAAGGACAGACAAGGAATAATGGATGGAAACTGATCAAGGAGAGATTCAACCTAGAAATAAGGAGGAACTTTCTGACAGTGAGAACAATCAACCAATGGAACGGCTTGCCTTCGGAAGTTGTGGGAGAGTCATCACTCGAGACTTTCAAGAAGAGATTGGACTGCCATTTGTCAGAAATGGTGTAGGGTCTCCTGCTTGAGCAGGGGGTTGGACTAGATGACCTACAAGGTCCCTTCCAACTCTGTTAATCTGTAAGTCATTTTACTGACTATAGAAGACAACATTGTTTAAGACTATATCTACGCTTCAAAAAATCCATATGCCCACTAAATGCTTGCAAAGAGATACAGAGAATTCAAAGTCTTTGCTAGCCATGTAGCCAACATCTAGATTTTGCAGTCCAGATAATATTGTAAGAAAGCTATAGAAAGCTATAGAAAGAAATAGAAAGAAAGTTAATGTAATTATTAAAAAAAACCTAAATGTATTGATGTATGCAACAATTATTTTTGGAGCAGTGTCTTACTTTAAAATCTTTCAAAATTACTGCTCCATTCATATGCAGATGTACACAGATTTAACTGATGACTAAATGTATGTCTCAAGTTCTCTATGTTTTCAGCAAAATATGTTATCAAAGTAGACAGTCACACGATTCCTGCTTCTATCATCCCTTCCCTCCACCCATCCAGGTTTTTTTTAATGAGTTATAAGATCATGATTATACTTTACTGAATCTTTTATTCATGAGGATACAGAAAGTATTAAGATGGTTCCTTGAAACAGAGAATCTACATTATTCAAATAGTCCAAGATATCCTGCTGATTAAGAAAATAAAACCTGGGAACTGCAGGTTTTTGGCAGGTATGTAGTTCAAAGTGATCCGATTACAGAATATTTGTATTTCTAGCTGCCAAAACCTGTTCATGAAGTTTACCTTTGAAACAAGGAGACCAGAAAAAAAAAATCAAACCATATGTAAGATGGAAAGATGGACTGTGAAAATTCAGTAGCTTCTTCTCATTCTTTGCTAGATTATATTTACTGAAGACTCCAGTAAGCCATTGCAGCACAAATCCTGAGCCTGAAATAAAAAGGACCATTTGTGGAAATGTTTAACTCACCAACCTAGAAACTGGGAGACTGAGTTCTAGTCAGTCCTACCTTAGGCATGAAGCCAGCTGAGTGATCTTAGCCAGTCACTGTCTCTTATCCTCAGAAGCAATTAATGGCAAACTACTTCTGAAAAACCTTGCCAAGAAAACTGCAGGGACCAATCCAGGCAGTTTGCCTGGTATAAAAAAAATTAAGTTGATGGCACACATACTTTAAAAACTTGGGAGTCCTGCAGGTTTGACATACTTTCTTTGTGTATTTTAACCTTTCAACCAATGTTATTCTGTTGTAATAAAAGAGCAAGAAATGTGTGGCCCTTTGTTCATGTTTCCCCCCCCCCCCATTATAGATAATATGAGGGGAAATTGCCCTCTTTTGTAATCCTACACTTGCTAAAAGTGAATGTGATGGGTTACTATCTTTTACAACTTTGCCAAATTGACAGTGTGCTCAGAACCAAGACTCTGGCTGTAAGGTGGATTGCCTATCCCTGCACAGCTATAGTTTCTGCTGGAACACAAACATTCTCCAAACTGCAGGAAACAAATTTACTTTTGTAATTAAACGAGTCCCTTGGGAGGTGGGCGGCATACAAATTTAATAAATAATAACAACAACGACAACAACTACAACAC
>QLTV01001459.1:2670536-2686979 GCA_003457575.1 Thermophis baileyi
CATTTGTCGTCGTTTGTAGAGGTCTCTTCATTTTGTGGGTGTTTGATTGTGGAGTTTTTTGAGTTTTCGCTTGGCATGGTCAATAACCAAATAGTGTCTGACAACTTAATTAATTAATATCAGTCTAACAAATTAATTAATCAAAGTGTGATTAGTTTATAGTACCTAACCAATCAAATAACCAATCAAATAATAATTAATTTAATTAATTAATCAATGCTTAGTTAATTAATATTACCTAACCAATCAAGTGATCAATCTAACCAATAGAAAAATATCAAATCAATAAAAATATAATATAATAATATAATCAATTTACAGTTAATTAGTGCCTGATTTATTAATTGTTCAATTGATAATCATTCAATGCTTAACTAGTTGATTAATATTACCTAACCAATCAAGTGATCAATCTAACCAATAGCAATATATCAAATCATTAAAAATATAATATAATAATATAATCAATTTACAGTTAATTAGTGCCTGATTTATTAATTGTTCAATTGATAATCATTAATGTTTAACTAAATTATTTGGTTATTTAATACTCAATTTGTTAAAGTTGTATTGAGAAATTTTGGTTGAAAGAGGTAGAAAGAGGATAAGTTGTGTTTAGATGGCTCCTGGAGTGCAGGAAGGAAGTATGTCTTGGTGGAGGGACGGCCGCGTGGTCGCCTTAGAACAAAGAGCTTCTCTCTCACAAGGCTGGGAAAAGTTAGTTTCATTTACAGTTTCACTTACTATCTTCTTCTTCTATTCTTCTTCTTCTATAATCAGTCAAGCAGGGCTTGCGTCCTTTCTAAGAAACTTATTTGAGAAAACGTCTCAGATGAGCCCTTCCTAATTCACATGACAATAAAGTGAGGAAGGGAATGAAGCATGTTCAGGCTTGCAAGATTCTGTTACTATAGTTGTTTTATTAGAGTAGTTTTAGACGTACATGGCATTGGTTTCTTGGTCTTGTCTACCTTGTGGGGCTGACACTATCTTTGAAGTCAGGGTTTGATTGGAATTCTTCCAGTCTTGTTGGGAATTATTATTGTAACAATGAAAAACCTTGTCTCACACAAGAAAATAAAATACAAAAAAAAATAAGGAATATTAGTTAGCAAGTACACTAAAGTAATTGGTTCCTTGAACTCTCTCTGAATTCCCCTTTCAGTAGGGGAATTTTTCAATAACCAGAAAGATATTACATGGTTAAGTCCAACTATCATTCTCAGTCACCAAAGATGCCCCTAAAAGAAAAAAAAAGGTTTTGCAGTAGAGATTAAAGCATGATGATGGAAGTAATCCTCAAAAATTTAAAAGCAGGTTTAAATGTTCTAAGTTATAGTTTCTCAAATAACTATTTTTTATGAATCTTTATTGCAGAAGAATGGTTTTTATCTGCTGGGGACAATATCATACACCCCCCAAGTGGTGAATTCTGGGATAGCACAATATACAAAAATAAATGCAGAAAATAATAATGTTGAGCAGGCACATTAACTTAGCAAAATACCATAGCAATTCTAAATTCACATTATGGGAGCAATATACAACATTGCTATGCTGGTGAAACAGCTTCCGTATATTGCAGACATTCAACCAAAGAATGAGCACATATATCTCCCCAAAATGGGCATTTAAAAATGATGGAAATCTAATTTATAATATTGACTTATGGGCAAATCATATCAAACCAAGGAAGCAGAGCAAGATAATTGAACTGGCATTCTGTTGGCAATTAAATAAGTAAACATTTCAGAGAGATGAAGCGAAATTAGCTAAGCATGCAAACATGATTCAAAGAAGGGCCCTTATTGAATTAGAAATCATTAAATATGTAAAATTGGAAGAAAAAGGGGATTGAAAGTACCTCTGCTTTAGTTGCATTACAAGGATGCAAAACACAAAACAAAATCCAATCAAAACCTCAAAAACAAAATTAGACTCCAGTGGAAAAAAGATCTTTCTCCCCCTCCCGCAAGTCCTTTGATGCTGCCTCATAGGTATTGCAGGGAGGGAGAATCTAGGAATAATGAGGAAAGAATCCTGGGAGTATAGATTCCTAGTGGGGTCATCCCAGTTGCCCAGATAAAGCAACCAGGCACTAGACTATCCACCTCTAAGGAGATGGATAGTCTCTTTACTTACAATGTCAAATGCTTCATTTCATTCAGTGGATGAGAAGGCAGATCAGTGTACAACTGGAGGACTGAAGGGGCACATTGGAGACGGGGTATTCTGGAGAAGTTCTGTCTATGTGGTGTTTGACTCAAGACTAATTTGCTGGCACATAATAGTTTAAATCAATCAATACCTTCCACAGCCAAGTCCAGCCATGATACGGAGGGAGGGAGGGAGGGAGGGAGGGAGGGCCATGGTTTTTAGAGGTCCCAGGTAGAGAGAGCAACAGAGACCATGAAAACATAGACATTATGGTACAGTGGCTTTTATTCTTTTATATCAGAACCAGCTCTTCACCATCCAGTTCCTTTGGTCCCACCAGAAATTCTCAAGGGATGGTGAGATATTTTCTTCACTGTGTGATTAGACTTTTCTTGCATTGGAAAATGTATTAAGATCCATTAAGAACCTCCATAAGGTCTATTTAACAGTAGAGGAGTTACCGTTCTGATTATGGTCAGATGTTCTCTTGACCCTTTGGAATATTGTAGATCTTTCTTGGTTGAATTCTGCTTGGTACTGTAGTCTTGAATTTATTTTTTAATAGGCTTCTTCTTAGAATGGGTACTGAATGGCTTACATGATTTTTATTTACCTAGTAATGAAAATTACTGAAACCCTTCTTATTCCAGTATGTCCACATTCCCATATGTCCATTTTAAGGACTACATCTTCCTTTGACATGGTTTTCACATATACGTATTCATGTATTTATGTGACGGATTATACAAAGCAGAATGCTTCCAATTTATTTGATGATATAGAGATCTTCTGCCTCAGGGGTGAAATGCTCCCGGTTCACTCTTACCTGTCGGTCGCCGTAGAGCCGGTCACCAAGGTAGTGCGAGGCGCCGCCCACCCGCCCTGATGCTGCCATTTGGGTTCTTTTACCCTCTGCGAATGCACAGAACGCTTTGCGCATGCGCAGAGGGTAAAAGAACCCAAATGGCGGCATCTGGGCGGCGTCCGGGCGGGTGGGCGGCCCCTCACGCTACCTTGGCGACCGGCTCTACAGCGACCGACAGGTAAGAGCGAACCGGGAGCATTTCACCCCTGTTCTACCTGGATGTATTTTTATTATCTACATGAGTATATATTTAATGAAGCACTATTCTGAGTTTCTAGAATAACTAAAAATAAAGTATTAAATAAATTTTGTTTACAGGGAGAAAAGGGCTTTCCTGGTTACCCTGGTCTACCGGGTCAGATGGGCTTCCATGGCCCAGAGGGTCCTCCTGGACCACAAGGACCTAAGGTATTTATAATCTACTATGATTGCATATCAATGAGTGAATGACTGATGATTTAGATAATGCTGAAAAGTAAATGTTTCAGTACTCATAGTTCATTGCCCAAGCCACAGGGAGGAGTCAATCAGGGAACCCCTATTTGGGCACAAGAGGACAAAGTCCTGCCCCCCACCTTGAATGCCACTGAACCTTATCTAGTCTGGCCCAGGTGCATACTGAGAATCTAAGAAGATTCCTGTATTATAACTTGAGCAATAAAATAGCTGATAGAAGATAATATTTATAGCTTAGGGTTGAATTGTGGGCTACCACTGATGATATCTAGTTTGGTAATGAAATGTCTGCAAGAAAACCAGCAAGCTCAAAGAGCACCAAGGACCTCATAATAAAATAGCCAACTGAACTCTTCATGTGTGGATCCGACTGTTTGGCCCTAATATTGTTGATATCAGAGGAGCTTAAATGTACAAGAAACTTCACTTTCCATTCTGCCATTTCCATTTAAATATGAGCTTGACAATAAACCTGAAGTTTAATGTTTCATTTCCAGGCTAGATACAGCAAAGAGAGCAGGGGTGGGTTCTAACTTACGTCGCTGCCGGTTCGCCTCCTCCCGCAGCCGCGTGGCCATGCCTCGTGGGCGCGTGCGCGCCTCGTGGGTGCACGTGCGCCCATGTGCAGTGCAAAAAAATAAAAAAAAATAATAAAAAATTTTAAAAAGCCAAAAACAAGATGGCAACGCATGAGCAGTGCCGGAAACTCGGCTTCTGCGCATGCACAGAAGAAAGTTTTTTTAAAAAAAATTAAAAAAAATTAAAAAAAAATTTTTTTCAAAAAAATTTTTTAAAAAAAGATGGCGGCGCCCACGGACCGGCACCGACTGAACCGGATTGGTGACGTCATTGTGACATCACCAGCGGGTCACTACCGGTTCGGGCAAACCAGTGCGAACTGGGAGGAACCCACCTCTGAAAGAGAGTGTATAAGTAAAGACAATGCCCATCTTCAATCATTCTACCCACTCTGTAAAGTGTACTGTACATGCTTAGCATTTAAAATACATCATACGTCTATGGTATGTTTTCAAAAATGTGCCTCGCTCAAATGTGGTATGAACTCTTAAATACTCTGTAAAGAAATCAGTTTTGATTCTTTGGCTAGACTGAACAAATAATGAAAAAATGGCTCCATTTTTGTCACATTATTTAATCCAGATCTGTCAACAGAAACTGTTTAGGAAAAATAAGTAGTAACCTTATTTAACTGTGAGCCAGAAATTAGACTAATTCTATAGAAGGCAAGCATTCTAAAATCTTACTGATTTCAATATTAGATGTTTGAACAACAGTAACAAAAATTGCTTAATTTTTACTATTTTCTCTCATTTGATGCATTAGACCATAGAGAAACTACCACTCGTTTTTCATGTCCCTTAATCTTATATCCTTGATGTGACTCTTTACTGTTTTCCCTTCCAATAAAATATGTGTTTTTGGAGTAAGGGAATGTTTGTGTATATGGAGGTATTTATCTCCCATCCACAAACACTTCTAGAAGCTGGAGCTCAGAGTTGAACTGTGGAAACCTTGATGCCTTTTGATCTTGGATGATTTTTGCAGGTGTTTCATTATCCAACTAGAATAACATCTGCTAGGAATTTTGCATGTATTGCTCAATTAATAAATGAATATATTAAAGACTCAATTTTAAGTAGCTAGCTTATGAGTGGACCACATGGACCATTTAACATCAGAAAGCAGATCTGGTATCAGTTAAAAGTTGCTGTATAGTTGTAAAATACAGGACATTTTCTGACTATGAAAATTTAATTTTATTACAGAACGTTTTTGCTTTGCTATTGCTTTTATATTGCCAACCTTTTGCACTGGTGTCTCTAAGTTTCACATAAGTCCTATAAGTAATCTTAAATAATTAAAATGGGGGATCCAATGTTCCCTACCTGCACAGAAAAAAATAGTTGAGGTGATAGATAGCATCCTCAGGGATTTAGAGAACAGACATGGATTTTTATTATTTAAATGTTAAATGTCTTTGGTCATTCTAACTGGTAATTTTGGTCTTACAATACCTAGCTGGCAAATGAGATTAGAATGGAACATAGAAAAAGCACATGAATTGCATATTTGAGCTTTCTGCATAAAGATAATATTTTAATTTAATTAATTCTACTTTCCTTTGCTTTCTAGGGTTTTTCGGGGCCAGTAGGTTCTGCTGGAGCTAAAGGTTCAAGGGTTGGTATTTTATTATACTATATTAAAAATAATAATCAGCATTTAAAAATAATTGGCACAATATCAAAAGTTGGTGACATTCCATTGCTTGTAATGGGACAAGCAATTAAATTGTAGCAAACTAAAACCTAAATGCAATAAAATGCTTCCAAAGGAAGAAATGGTGGAGTCACAGATGGCGCTGCAAAAGCAGAGCCAATGACTATGGCAAAGAATAAAGAGCTGGTGAATAGATCATCTCTTTGAAATCTCTCTGGATAAGAAGGTGGGAGATCATCCACAGGCACTCCAAACAGTGGCTCTTTATCAGGTGACTGCAAAAGAGCTGTCCCTGGAGGGTTTGCCCCTGGGAGATGACAGCCATTTTGCTTGCAACCTCAGTTGGCACCTTTTAAAGGATTCTAAGAAATTTTAATAATAATTGGAATGAATGAACTATCTGTTTAATATACAGGTGGTCCTCAACTTATGACCACAATTGAGCCCAAAATTTCTGTTTTACAATCTGTCTTGCCACAATTGTTAAGTGAATCACTGTAGCTGTTAAGCTAGTGACATGGTTGCTAAGTGAATCTGGCTTCCTCATTAAGTTGCTTGTCAGAAGGTCATAAAAGGTGATCACATGACCTCAAGTTACCACAGCTGTCATAAATATGAGTCAGTTGCCAAGCATCTGAATTTTGATGTGACCATGGGGATTCTGTAATGGTGTAAGTGTGAAAAACAGTCATAAGTCACTTTTTTCAGTGTCGTTGTAACTTCAAATGGTCACGAAATGACTGCTGTAAGTCGAGGACTACCTGTACTTTAAAATCACATCCAATGATTAAGTTTTAAATTCATTCTTAGTGCAATGTTTTTTTCTCTTCTTTCATTCTTTTATCCTTAGGGTAAGCCAGGAGTTCCTGGTTACTCTGGTCCTCCAGGTCTTCCAGTAAGTATAATAACATTTATTGAACCAATCTGGATATTTGCATTTAGTTAAGCATCTTGTTATTTTTATTTCTAACTTTTCAGAAGAATATATGTATTACATCCAACTTTCATAAGCCAACTGCTTGCCAAAGTCAAAAGTATACTCTGAGTTCTTTGAAATGGTATTAATGGTTATTTTGACAATCTTGTAAATACTTTCAGGGTGAACCTGGAAATGCTGGCCCTCATGGAGCTCCAGGTATACCAGGATGCAATGGAACAAAGGTAAGAATGAAACAGAAATTAATAGCATTACATTAAGATGCAAGTTGTAAAATAAGTAAAACATTAGCTCTGATGCATTTGGAGTAGGATGTGTACATGGAGTAACAGAGTATGCTACCTAGAGACACTTGAGAGTGCCTTTCTTGCCATCTTCTCTTTCTCTTTCATCCAGGGTGAGCCAGGTTTTCCAGGACTCTTAGGACAGGGGGGACTTCCAGGATTACCAGTAAGTTTTGGTCAAATATGCCATTTAAGAAATTCATTGCTTTTTAAAATATATATGTATCTTTATTTTCTTCCTGTATTTGTTAATCATCTAAGCCTATCATTCTGAACCTTCTATAACAAAGCAATACATAATCAAGAATATATAAATAATAAGATAATAATCCAAGATATAGGAAGCAAAAATATGCAGATATGAACTGCTGTGAATCAAAGAACTGGAGCCAAAAATTAATTAAAAAAATAAAGGCTTTCACAATTTCTCTGAATATAAGAATGGAAAAGACTTCCTGACACTCTACAGCAGAGGTGGGGGACTATGGCCCCTTTATGACCTGTGGACTTCAACTCCCAGAATTCCTGAGCCAACCATGAATGAAGTGAGGTGAACAGCTTTGTGGGGAACAAAGAGAGAATTGACAGAGGCCTTCATGCTGTTCATAATACCATTGTCAGGGATAATTGCAAGGCGCTTACTTCTGACCAGTCAGAAATATAGAATTAATTAGACAATGATTTATTTTTCTCATTTCCTATAGTTTTGTCATTTCCAATGGTCTTTTTCAGCAGTTAGAGATACTTGGCAATTTTGAATATTTCACTGGATATCTATGTCCCTATTTTAGAAATGTGCATTTCTTCTCTTCATATGATGGTTTTATAATGTGTTTCTCTCCGTCTAGGGTTCTAAGGGCATCAAAGGAGAAAAGGTAAGATACTTAAGCAAAAAAAAGTGAAATAATGATCTACAGTAGCCTAGGAACATAGGTATCTATGCTTAACTAGAATGAGTCCACAATAATGATATGAGCCCTATCCTTTCTTATTTGGGATTGACATTGCATGAAGTTGTAGTTTTGTTAGGATTGAGTTGCATGTAGTTGTACTTTTTGTTGGGACATTCACAATCCATGGTTTGTCACTTGCCCCCTTGGTCCCCCTACAGACACTTGTTTTCATTTCCTTACACTTTGCCTCTTATATTACTGTATTTTGCTCAATGTTTTTTCAATCTTGCTATCATTTTATCAATATTATTTCTTTATTACCTATTATGTCACACTTTCTCTGGGAGCAGAAATCAATATTCATGGGAGTCAGTCCTAATTTTATCCCCATTGCAAAAATGCCCTTGAAATAGAATAATTGAGCCACTTTATTCGATGGCTGGCTGGGAATTTGACTTTGGGTCTCCTTGGTCTAACTACCAATTTCAACATGAGGGACCACCACATTACACTGATCGTGCAAAGTTCTGTTGGTGTGCTTGTGTATTTTTTGCCCACTGATAAAATATGGGGGGGGAGTAAACACAATATTTACAAGATTGCATTACATTTACAACATCGGTGCAATATTATTTCTTTGTGGTGGTATCTGCTCACAAGAACAATCATTAATCTCATGAAGATTTCAGGCAGGTTGTGAATAAAAGGAATAAGAGTGAACAAGGGAAATGATAAGATCTCTGGTTTTCTATTACCAATTAGAATAGAACAACGGATAGCAGAATAACATAGTTGGAAGGGACCTTGGAGGTCTTCTAGTCCAACCCTCAGGATAAGCTCAGGAAACCCTATACCATTTCAGACAAATGGTTGACCAATCTCTTCTTAAAAACTTCCATTGTTGGAGCACCCACAACTTCTGGAGGCAAGTTCTAACTGTCAGGAAATTTCTCCTTAGTACTAGGTTGCTTCTCTCCTTGATTAGTTTAGTTAGTTAATCATTAGTTAGTTAATCATTCTTTCATATCATCTAATTACCATTAAACAGTTAATCAAAATATGTTTGCTACATTTAATTCTGCCATTCTGATCAATGGAATGTTTTTCCCCCCATTTAATTCTTAAGGGAGCTTCTGAAAAAGGATTCAATCAAGGTTACAGTTCTTCTAAAGGTAATCCTGGATTGCCAGGAGTGCCTGGATCTCAGGTAAGCTTGAAATATATCTTCTGAAAAATAATTGTATAAAAAAATGAAGAAATATATTCAGTTTAATTTGAATTGGAAATCACAGAATCTTTAATTAAATTAGAATCATATTACTGGTATATCATGCAAATCAAGATTTCTGAAGTCGGGAGCTATTGGGTTTATTAATCATGTATCCAAAAAAAGTGTGTCACCGGTATACATTTTGTAGGCCCAAAGGAAGGAAGAAAGAGAAGGTGTGGTCCCTAGTCTAAAAATGCCTTGCCATGGTAGATGATCACTAGACTATCTAATTATAATGATGACAATTTTATATACTACCAGTCTTGAACCTCATACTTTCAGAGTATTCGGGACGCCAATTCTGAAAATGTTTTTCACTTTAAATAAAACTTCAGAATCAGTAGGTATACAAATGAATACAATAATCACACATAACACCAAGCTGTTCTATGATAATTGGGGTTTACAAGTTTACTTAGTACATCAGATGTAAACATATCACATTACACTTAGTGCTGTTTGCACTCCCAGTTTTAAATCTGGTTTCTTTCATTTTAAAAAGTGTTTCTTCTTTTGCTTTCGATGTTTGCTATAGGCTAGGTTCAAAAGGTTGGATATTATGGTCTTGGTTAAAAGGTTCTTTTTTTCTCAGGAGGAAAGTTTCCATTCAGTAAAAAAAAATAATCAGAAAATCTGCTTCTATAAGTATAAAGGAACTTTAGGATCAATGTCAATGTCAGTCCTTTATATGTTATAATTTAAAATCCTATTACTGTGCAATAAACAAACTATTCCTTAGTGGAATGATAAATTTACTACATGTATTAATTAAGTTGAATATATGGTAATGGGGAAGAAAAAACAAGAATATTAATGACTGATATAAATGTTATTTATCTCTTAAAGGGTAAGCCAGGACTTCAAGGATTACCTGGGACAATTGGACCACAAGGCCCTTCAGGTTTTCCAGTAAGAAATTTTAAATTGTTTGTAGAAGTTTAAATAGAATGTTAGCTTTTATTCTACTTGGAAGCTGAATTTAATATTTTGTTATCCCGAAAATACATGTTATACCTTTATTTATATACCTTTACATAGCTTTTTACAAAGCTTCATTTGTATGTTAAAGCTTAGCCAATTTTTCTCACACCTTCTTCCTTTCTTATCAGAGTGCTTTTGTCCCATTTGCCTGGGAACTCTTTCTTATTTGGGGAACTATTTTTTTATTTTGTCTACTTCAAAGTCTTTTTACAGTATCTTACTACAAACTGCATAAGCAAAACCTTCCTAAGCAAATTGTTTTACTTTTAGGTCTACTTAAATTAAAACATATGACATAACCTGGTCTACATCAAAAATCACTCCAAGATCTACCAGAATAATTCCCTTTTCACTAGTTTCTGGAAGGCTATTAATAATGAGTCCAATCTCATTTCCAGGAAGAAGCCATTCCAGAGAACTATGGCTATAAAGGAGAAACTTGTCTTTGGGTCTCAGCCTTCTTCACTTCTGCAATATTTCTAACTTTTCTTGGGGAAGGAACCCAGATGCCAATCTATATAGAGCTTTATAGATTAAAAGCAGAATCTTGAATCCTTCTGATTCCAGTGTAGGGTTCACAATTGGTGCTGCATGGTGTTAGCATCAGGTGTCTGATAAAATATGAGGTGTCAAGTGATGTTCAAAAGTTTCATATAGAGTGCATTCCAGTAGTCTAGATCGAGACTATTGGATCTAGACTACTGGAAGAGTGCATGAATCACTGAAGCAAGTAGCTCCAAGTAGACCGCCAGCTGGCCAATTTCTTGGCTTTTGACTCTGCCTGTTCTTCCAGCAGTGGCCTCTGGTCCAGAGAGCATATTTAATGATAGAGTAATACAAGTTCATCAATTAATGTGGTATAGATAGTACCCATATTCTAATACTTCCAGTAAACTATTGTACATAACATATTAACATTTGCAATTTTTCTAATTTGTTATTTTCAAACAATTAATGTATTCTTGTAATGCTTTTATAACAACAACAAAAAAACCCCACTTCTATTTGTGTTTTGTACATTTTAGGGCACAGTAGGAAGAGCAGGACCTCAAGGGCCCAAGGTATTGTTAGAGTTATGATATAAACTAACAGTACAAATAATTATCCTAGCATCATTTACTCATGGTGTCACCATTGTTTTAGACTTTCGAATGAATTTTAAATGAAGGTTTTGCTTTCTAGGGTATCATGGGTATTAATGTTATTGGATCCAAAGGAATAAAGGTAAGTATACATAATTCTCTCACTCTTACTATAATTAAACTAACATATTTAACATATTTAACATAGACTCCGTTGTTACTTCCTCAAACCCCCATAGCTTCAACCTTAAACTGTCTACCGTGGACCTCACCCATTCCTAAGATGTCCTAAGCGCACCAGCGTGCCTACCGTCCCTGTCCTACTGTCCCCATTTATTTGTACTCATTTCATGTGCTCATGTCCATGTTTATACTTATACCTGTTATCTCGTACATGTTTGACAAACTAAATAAATAAATAAATATTTCTATTTTGTTTTAGCTTAATTGAACATTTATCAATATAATGGATTAACTCTTCTTCTTGCAATCAGTTTAGTTTCTTCTGCAACATTATAAATCTGTACAGGTAGCCCTCAATTTATGACCACAACTGAGCCCCAATTTTTTGTTGCTAAGCAAGACAGTTGTTAAGTGAGTTTTTCCCCATTTGATGAATGACCTTCCTTGCCACATTTGTTAAGTGAAACGCTGAATTTCTTAAGTTAGTAACACAGTTGTTATGTGAACCTGGCTACCCCAATGTCTTTGCTTGCCAGAAGGGTGCAAAAGGTGATCATATGACTCCTGGGACACGGCAACCATCATCCCAATTTTGATTACATGACCATGGGGATGTTTTAATGGTTGTGTGAAAAACAGTCATAATTCACTTGTGTGTGTGTGTCATTGTAACTTTGAACAGTCACTAAACAAATGGTTGTAAGTTGACTACCTGTATCCCATTATTAGAAATAGTTTATCAAAAAAAGGGGGGGCAGAGTAGGCAGAGCAGGGCTGGGCACTTATTTTTAATGAAATCCATCAGTCTGCAGCCAGCATGCAGTCAGTTCTAGAAGATCCCACAGCCTAGTAAAGGGACAAAGGGAGATTTAGAAATGAGGTAGAAATTACATTCTTACGATATTGTACTCCTACTGTAGAGGAATGGTGGGTAGACATCATTCAGGAGTTTAGATTATATATTCACATAAATGGATTTTGATTTGAACACCAGCTACAGTAAAATAAACTTTTACTATAAAGTTAATGTAGGGTTATTCCTAAAATAAATTAATACCATAACCAAGATATTTCTGGTAACAAATGGTTAAAAAAAAGGTATATATAAACTCAAAAATATATGTATCAAAGAAACTTCTGACAACTATGCTAAAGTAATTAGCTAGATAAAATATCTCTTTGGTTTAAACTTAAATCCTTATCATTCTTTTGTCAAATTCTTTTCATAGTCAGTAAGCTATTTTATAGAGAACTAATTTTGAAGAACCTCAGAAAAACTGTCTAATTAAACTGGATTTGTGTAAATTAACTTTCTTTGAAATATATATTTTAATCACTACAACAAATAAGATTAGTTGTGATTTATTTAATGCAGTCAGTTACTATTTCCAATAAATGAAATACAAAGGGGATATTTGTATAATATTGTTCTTTTTTATCCAATAAAAATAAAAATAGGTTTAAATTGAATCTATGAATTATAGGAACTAGTAACTTTCTTAATTTGATGATAAAAACACATTTGTCTACCCTACTGCTATTCTGTAAGTATGTTTCTCAAATGCTATTCTTTAGCATTTGCTAAATCCCCTAATCATACATAGAAATAGTGAAGAGTAGAAGAAAAGCCTGTTTGATCAAGGAAATAGTTATTTGAGCATTCTGTGCCTCATAATGGCTAGAAATTTGCATCCAGGAAGCTCATAAGCAAATCATGAGGCCAATAAACCCTGTTTGTGTTAAGAATTACTTGATAGGCATGCAGACTGTTAACCAATGATAGTTATCTTACATTAATTTATCTTCTATTAATTTATCAAGTCCATTTTAATAATACTTTTAAATTATTATTTCAGGGTGATTGTGGACTAATAGGTCCTCCTGGACCATCTGGAACAGTTATTATAACATTAACTGGAGCAGAAAATACAACGGTAACAACATAATATTGTTAAGATTCAGCACAGTATGAGGTGCTGTATTTATATGGTTTTTTGGGAAGTTCTGTGCATAAAGAGATATTTTAATAAATGGGATCTGGAATTTGAATTAGAATTAGGATGCTAATGCATGCTGTTTGTCACCATTTAAGGAAAGGAAGGATCTCTTTCATCATATCAGGCTGCCCCACCTAACCAGGATAACTGTGGGAGATGCAGCAACATTATTACCACCACCCTCTTTTCCTTCCTTCCTTCCTTCCTTCCTTCCTTCCTTCCTTCCTTCCTTCCCTTCCTTCCTTCCTTCCTTCCTTCCTTCCATCCATCCATCCATCCAAAACAGGCTAAAAAGGAAATATACCTTCCTCTTCCTGCTGAATGGAAGAAAATGAAAAACAATTTAAGCTTAGCAAATGGTGTTTCATCTATAGTGGCCTAGAGAGTTTGAAGGTGGCAAGAAACAATCTGGCATCAGACCATATTTTGAAGTATTGCTGTTAGAAAATACCCCACATGAAAAAAAAACCATGAATGGATATTGAATTTAGAGAAAAGGGACTAGATTCATAGATTGCATATAAATGAACAATTGATAAGTTAGTGCAAATCACCTAATGCCCAAGGTATATATAATTGATTGGTTTCTAAGCCTGGGAACAAACTAGGAGTTATTCTTCTGTTGTTTAATATCCATTGGAGGGAGGGAAACGGTGCTGCTGGAATAGATTATCAGGAAGCAGGACACGAATTCTGAATTCATATCTTTAAAGGAAAAAAAAACTTCAGAGGTTCTCCCCTACCACTTCTTCCTCCTCCCTGTCCTTTAGAAAAACAAAACAAAGAATAAAAGTCCTTTAAAAGAATGAAAATACTAACTTGGCTTCAGCTTTGATCTAGAAGAGAAGCTTTTTTTTTAAACGGGAAAGGAAAGAGGGAGAGAAGATTCCAGTGCTGCTGTTTGATAAGAGAATGGTGAGAAAAAGCAGAGAGAATAAAGAGTAACTTCCAGGCCTTTGTTACAGGAATTAAAAGGAGATAAAGGAGACCAAGGTTCTCCAGGACATCCTGGACCCCCAGGTGAACCAGTAGGTAGTTCTTAATTGTTATCTCAGTTGCCACCTAAACTCTCCATAATAATATATTTTAAATTTTCTTTTGTGAACTATCAATTATGATCATATTTTTACTTTCATGACTTTGATCAAGCCAGAGAGGATTATGAATACCAAGGACCTTGGATACACAGAATAAAGAATGTCCACCTGACTTTACACCCACAGAATGAAGAATGTCCTTCGGGAGTTGGGCGGCATATAAATTTTATAAAATAAATAAAATAAATAAATGTCCACCTGACTTTATTTATCTGCATACTGCAAAATGAAAATGCAAACATTAAAATTACTTTTACCAAAACAAAGAACAAGGCAACCGAACCCCAAACACACAGTAATGGAAACAAAGAGTGGGGGGGGAAACAAAGCAGGGGGAACAGTGCTTGGTCATTTAAGGGCAGCAGATACCAGCACATTCTTTGTCTAAAAAAATGTTAATTCATATTTTATATATGCTGTCTGAATATTTCTGTGGAAGTGTCTTCTATTGTACATAAGTCAATTCCTTCAAGAAGAAAAAAATGTGAAACACATATTCAGAATTATGTGACATTAAATATTGCATTACAAATTTTCTGTTATTATTATCTAGAAATAATTAAGATTTATTAATAGCAGCATTTGTATTTTCCAGATGTTAAAGTATTAATTCAGTTTTGCAACTTGTATGTTCAGTGCATTAACATGAATTAAAATCTGTTGTTTGGGGGGGAATCTCTTTAGGGTTTATATGGTGATTCCTATACTATAAAAGGAGACCCTGGAGACCCTGGTCATCAGGTATACGTACCTCTTTTTGACAAACCTTTATGAAAACCATCTGTTGTTGTGGAAACTGTTTTCAATCCCACATTTAAATTTATGTGTTTAGTTGCCAATTTTGGATGTTCACCTCTATAAAAATGGAGAACATTGGACCTTCATCTCTATGTATTCAGTTTATTAAGTCATGCTTTATTAGATTCAAATAGTGTGCTTCAGTACAAGTTTATAAATATTATTAAGTTATTTGTTTAGCAATAATGGTTATCATATGCTATACTGTATACTACTTACTGTTCCTTTTATTATTTCTTTTATTAGGGCAGGGCAGGAAAGAATGGTGCTCCTGGCTCACCTGGTCTGCGGGTAACAAGAAAATATTGAAATTGTTTTATGTCATAAATGATAATAATTACTGTATTATTAAATTTATTATTAGTTATTACATTTATATACTGCCCAATTCTTATGACTCTGCATTCCGAATGGATCTATAGTAGCAATATTTCTGGCTTGGAAAAGCAGTGTACTACTGGCAAAAAAAATGACTTACCGTACATAACAATGTTCAAACTTAGAGAGGTGAATTATTCAATACTAAGATCAGTTGCAAAAAAGGGTCAAGTAGAAATGTGCATATGGTTAAGTAAGATTTCAAAAATCTGCTCCTTTAGCAGATTTAGTTGACTGTGTTCCTTGCAGTTTCTTGGAATAACACCATGGACTTTGGTATGTAAAGGAAGCCAAAGTAGGTACCAATCCAAACTAAACTGCTCTGGAAGAAACAAATCGGAAATAAATCAAAACCTAAATCAAAAATCTAGAAGGAAATGTCAAACAGCAAAACATTTGAAACATTCGATTCATAATAGAAGAGAAAATAAAATGGGGAACAAAAAAAAAGGTAAAGAATGGAGTTCAAAGTAAATAATTAAAAGAAAATTGATCTGCCCAGTGTGGCTTGTTTTTCAAAATAATATTATAAACAGAAAAATGGCATTTAGAGTTTACAGTATGAGAATGTTAACCTCATTGAATACCTATTATATTTCTGCAGGGAGAAAAAGGTGAAAAGGGTTCGTTAGGATTGCCTGGAAAAGTTGGAACTAAGGTAAGAAAGAGAGAGAGAGAGAGAGAGAGAGAGAGAGAGAGAGAGAGAGAGAGAGAGAGAGAGAGAGAGAAGAAAGAAAGAAAGAAAGAAAGAGAGGAGGAAAGGAAGGAAGGGAGGGAGAAAGGAAGGAAGAAAGAAAGAAAGGAAGGAAGGAAGGTATAAAGAAAGA
>QLTV01001459.1:2688418-2702081 GCA_003457575.1 Thermophis baileyi
TTTATTTATAATATTTATAAACTGCCCCAATTCATACAGACTCTGGATGGTATAAGAAAATGCAACCCAAAATGAAACAATTAATAATAATAATATTTAACTAATTGAGATGGTTGCCCAAACAAAACTAAGAAGTCTAAGTTCACTGGAATAGCATCAATTTAACTTTCTTTGTAAAAGCATGGAGAATTAGAACTTCTGAGGGTAAAGTCTTGCATATTATAAAGCATAGGCCACCAATGAGAAGTCCTGCCATCTAGTCCATGTCCATGAACCTCTCAGCAGAGGTGGGTTCCTCCCGGTTCGGACCAGTTTGCCCGAACCGGTAGCAACCCGCTGGTGACATCACGGAGCCGGTTCGGTCAGTGCCGGTCCATGGACGCCACCATCTTTTTTTTTAAATTTATTTTGGGGGGGGGGGAATTTTGGGGGGAATTTTTATTATTTTTTTTCTTCTGCGCATGCGCAGAAGCCGAGTTTCCGGCACTGCGCATGCGTCGCCATCTTGTTTTTGGCTTTTTTTGGCTTTTTTGGCACTGCGCATGCATGAGGCATGGCCACGTGGTGCGGGAGGAAGCGAACCAGCAGCGAGGTAAGTTAGAACCCACCCCTGCTTCTCAGGGAGGGAAAACCTTGAATAGGTCCTCCTTAAATGTCTGATCTGAATTCTATTTTGGCTTCCTAATGCAAATGGTAAATAGTGCGTCAGATGAAGTTCTTCCTATTTGTTTGAGCCCCAAAGCCATGAACTAATTCTTTTAGAGGAAATACAATCCATCAAGAGTAACAACCAGGACTCTTGTGTACCATTATTTGTTTTGTATTTACATGAGTTGAACCTGAATTCTTAGCAGTGCTTGGTTATTTCCATTTCTGAGTTTTGCCTCTGTGCTCTAGATGTCTCTTCAGTCACTTGATTTCCCTTAACTATTCAAAAAACCAGGTAGCAACTTGAGTTCAGTTACAAATTATGGATTATTACATCAAAATCTGTATTAAATAGATAAACCTAAACATATACTTAGGGATGAACTGTTTGGAGGTTGCTTTCGTCAGCTGTAAAGCCACAAAAGAAAAAAAGTATTTTCAGGAGTATCTGAAATTCATCCTAGAATATTATTATAGAGCATATATCTTAGAATATCACACAATTTATTATACCAGCTATTGTTGCTAATGAACAACATTCTTCTCTTCATTGTTGAACTTCTTTCCGTTTCTTTTTATCTCCATCTTTTTGTCTGTCCCTCTTTTTAAGACTGAGTATTATGATGGAATGCCTGGAGCAAAAGGAAATAAGGGCTTCTTAGGATATCCAGGACCTAAAGGTCAGCGTGGACCAATAGGTAAGAGACTGTCAGTTTTAGGAGGAACTAGCCATGCTGCTCAAAAAAAAAGCATCTTGAATGGGAACTATGCAATAGTGGGTTCTAAAACCCATTGCTACCGGTTTGCGCGCGCGCACGATGCTTCTGCACATGCGCAGAAGTGTCCCAGGCAGATGGGCAGAGCGTCCCGGGTGGGTGGGCAGAGCATCCCAGGCAGGTGGGCGGAGCCTCCCGCCGCCGCTGCTACCGGTTCACAGAACCAGGCCGAACTGGGAGCAACCCACCACTGGAACTATGACATTACAAAGTAAGTGGAAGGGAAGAAAAAAGAATATTCTTTAAATATTCTTTCCCAGTCTCAGAAATGCTCATGCAGTTTTAGTGCAGGTTTCACACTGATTTTGTTCATATACATGGTGTGTCTGCATGTATATTTGTGTGTGTGTGTGTGTATACATGTGTGTATCAGAAAAGAGGTTAGCATGAAACCAGTGATCTCTGTGTATAGATAGGCAGACAGATTGTTTACAATATACAGTAGGTATGATATCAAGACTAATTTTGATGTAGCTATACTTAACAGTGTAAAAAAAGTTGAATAAATAACACAAAATAATACTTTGCGATTAAAATGTTAGGGACTGAACCTGGATCTACTTTTTTATATAAAATCCCTGTTGATTTCTGTAAGTATCTTAGATATGTACCAGTTTACATTGCTATCATGGGACAATTGAAAAACAATATCAATATTTCATTGATGTGAAATAATTATATTTTGCAGGACTACAAGGTCCCTTGGGTGCCATTGGAAGTCCAGGTATGTATGTTACCCAAGGATAAAATTATCTCAGTAAAATAACTACTATGATTAAATAGCAATAGAAATTAAATATTATTTTTTAAGTTGCAATTGAATCTTCATTGATAAGCACATTACAAAAACAGACATAAAGTGCATTTTAACCAATTACCATGGTTTAATAGGTATTTCAAGACCTGGTCTAAGAGGTGTGCCAGGTTCTCCAGGCCTCAAAGGAAAGAAAGGAGAGAGAGGACAACCAGGAATCAATGCTATTGGACCACAAGGACATCCTGGATTTCCAGGCCCACCTGGCCCAGTAGGATCAGTAGGTCCTTTAGGACAACCAGGTATAGAAATATTATATTATTATTATTATTATTGTAGTGCCAAGTAAAAGCTGCCAAAATGTTGGACAACTGGCTCTCTGGCTACCTCCTCCCTTGCAGATCCCAGGGCATCCTTGGTTTACCAAAGAGCTCTTGGAAATGCAATGAAATAGTAGAAAGGATGATTGGAGTAGAACAGCAGCAACATATAAGAGCCTACAGCATATAGGCAGCATAGTTTTCTTACTTCTGCCTGACCATATGGATAGATTGTCCCCCAGCAAAATTGTTTAGGGTGAATTTTTCCCTTTGGGCACCAGTGGGCAGCAAAAGCTTCCTTTCAGCTACTGTCAATTATTTAGGTTGATATCATCCTGCTAATCAAATCACTCAAGTTTGCTCAGGTCTGGATCCTTATGGGCAGGATTTAATGGGATGATTGGAGTTGTGCTTTGCAATGTTATATGGGACTCATCTGGCCCTATCAGTTTGAAGGAAGTTGATAGGGTATTTTGCTGGATAAACTACAAACCCTTATACTGTCTGACCTATGCACTTCTTAGCTTTTTTGTGAAGTGTATGGGGGTGTGGATCCAGGAGATAGTCAAGAGTTATTGTGGTAGAAGGTTATAAAAGCTGCCTTGAAAGAGATGGTGGTACACCACTCCTGAAGAGATCCTCCTGAAGAGATCCTCCTGATCCTCCAATATCTCAGGGGTTGCCACAAAGAAGAGGGAGTCAAACTGTTCTCCAAAGCACCTGAGGGTAGAACAAGAAGCAATGGGTGGAAACTAATCAAGGAGAGAAGCAACTTAGAACTAAGGATAAATTTCCTGACAGTTAGAACAATTAATCAGTGGAACAGCTTGCCTCCAGAAGTTGTGAATGCTCCAACACTGGAAGTTTTTAAGAAGATGTTGGATAACCATTTGTCTGAAGTGGTGTAGGGTTTCCTGCAAGCAGGGGGTTGGACTAGAAGACCACCAAGGTCCCTTCCAACTCTGTTATTCTATTCTATTCTATTCTATTCTATTCTATTCTATTCTATTCTATTCTATTCTATTCTATTCTAAGAGATATGGCTGTTATAGACAATAATACCCAAAGTCCAATCTTTCTTTTCTTTGAAAGATGTTGAGAAAGTCGTGGGGATTCAATTGTAGAATGCCATGCAGGAAGCAAATTAATGTTAGCTCTGTTCTAGTTCAATTAATCTTGAATACTTTTATTTAGTATATGTGTATCTGTTTGCCAAGGAATTCTTTAAAAAAGTTTACCAGTAATTTTCAGGCTGGATTATTCCAGCGTCAATTTCCCATGCAAATTAGTTTTGGATTTAAATGCCTTTCCCAGGTTTGTCTATAAATGTTTTTCAGGCTTCAGCACTTCAAAAGAAAAAGGATTTTCTAAAATAAGAGCAGAATTTCTGTCAAACTGTACATGGTGATTGGGAATCAGGTGGCATACAAATCTAATATATTAATATTAATAAATATTAATAATGATGTTTTATTTTGCCCATAGTGATTTTTAAGATAAGAATCAAATTTCTATTTGATTCTAAAAACAAAAGGAAGTTGACATATAAGATCAGTGACTGATCTTATATGTCAAAACCCCCATCCTCATATAAAAGTCATAATTTAGATAAAAAAATTCTATCAGCCCGGCCATCCTATAAGAGTTTTCTCAATATCTTTCCAATTTATTTAAAACATGTAGCCATTATTAACATATGAATCCCTCTAAGAATTTAGATCAGTCTTACAACCAATCTAGAAATACACCACAGACTAGCAATTGATACAGCAGCCACGAAAGACATGGAACAGATATTCAAAAGCCATGATGTCTCTATGCCTACAAAGATCAGAATAGTGCAAGCAATGGTATTCCTGGTCACATTCTATGGAAATGAAAGTTGAACTTTGGAGAAGCGAGATAGGAAAAGTATTGACTCTTTTGAACTTTGGTGTTGGAAGACTGCTAAAAATATCACGGACAGCCAAGAAAACAAACAAATGGATCATCAAACAAATCAAACCATGGAGATACAGATGACCAGGCTCACATTATTCTATGTTGGACACTTTATGCAAAGATCTCTGGAGAAGATTCTAATGCTGGAAAAGGTGGAAGAAAAGAAGAGAATAACCCACAGTAAGGTCATGGAGAACCCAGTCCAGTTCTTCAAGATCCATAGCCTGAAAACAATGTCCTTGCAAGATGAAGCTTTTGCCACCTCAGGTAGACTTGTCCCTGTTAGCACCCAGCTTAGGGCACACATGAGTAATTTTGTTCTTTATATGCTGCACTACTTCAGCCATCTTAACATGCAAAATAACTCAAAACAACATTCATGTTACTATTTCAGGGGAAGCAGATTTTCAGTAGTCTTAGAATAATGAAATGGACATATCAAATATTTTCCCCTATTTTCAGACCTGCTGACAAAAAGTTAAACCAACAAGAGTTACTTTGGAATGGTTTCCCTCTTCTATACTGTTAATGCTATTAAATGAATTCATCTTTAACCTCAGAAAGTTAAAGTATCAATTGCCTGCCATTACTGTTATGAAGAAGATAAAAAATTATATTTTATCTATTTCATCACAAACAGGTACAATAACTTTTGAAAAAGGTCCACAAGGAACTCCTGGAAGCCCAGGATGTATAGGTCCTCCAGGCCTATTAGGAGATGATGGAGAAAAAGGTCAGCTCCTTTGTTGTGAAAATATTTCTAAATTTTATTAGTTTGAGAATCTAAGCATACATATGAATGGGATTAGATCAGTTTCTTTCTATCAAGGCAAGCAGAGTTATGTCTAAATGACCGAATTGCTTATAGTAGCTTAGTTGCTGGTATTATCATTTCATTTTATTTATTGACCAAACCAGATGTGCCATATGTTGCAATCAGAGTGTTGAAATTTAATTGGGAAGATATGGATTTGTGATTTCCTCTACTTTTCACACTAGCCATTTTCTGATCTCTTTCATGCCCATAAATCTTAAACTAGGGAGCATTTCTAGTCCTTAGCCATTAGAGAGGATGTAGGAACAATTGTACAGAGCTTTAGCAGAATCACCAACCCTACCAATCAGGAAGTCTAAAAATTCATTTAGAATTTCCTCAATTCCTCTTTGCCTTGTGAAAAACCAGATAGATCACCTTAATTGATTCCTGATCCCTGCATGTAAGTTCTATGTCATCACCAGTCCAAATGTCACAAGAAAGTATCCACCCATGATAAGGAAGTTATTGAATCCCGTTCTCAGCCTCCAGTTACAACTTAGGGAAAGCAAAAGTAAAAGTTTTAGTTTCTTCCACAAAACTAATGGAGGAGTGGGAGAGGGGAGGGGAGGGGAGGGGAGAGGAGAGGAGGGGAGGGGAGAGGAGAGGAGAGGAGAGGAGAGGAGAGGAGAGGAGAGGAGAGGAGAGGAGGTGGAGAGTTTAAATGACTACAGTTGACTGAATTAATCCTGTTTAGTGGGATTAATTCATTTAGTGGTAGTGTTAAGAACTAAGTTCAGGTTTCTTCTCAGTTATGGAAGCTCAGTGAATGACTTGGGCCAATCACTATCTCTTAACCCAACTTAACTCATAAGTTTTTGTTGTGGGGGAAAAACTGGAAGGAGTGCTGTGTATGTTTCCTTCAGCTCTGAGACTATAAATAAATAAAACTAGGATTCTGAGGACATATAACATACTAGACTCAAGTGGGATTACCTAATTTGTAATAATGCAATGTGTTTTGAAAATTGACAGGTAGTTCTGTGTGGTGTGTAAGCATGGTCATTGTTTCTCAGAATAAACTGTCTTGCAGGTTTGCTGTGAAGATCACAGAGCAAAGTTTCATTTGTGCTACAATGACCACTTGAGAAACACTTGAGACCAAACATCTGATAAAAAGGTGTCTGCAGGATCCAATCTGGGTTGGTCACTGGGACCAGAGGCTTTGTCTTCCGGGCTTTTGTTCTCATGCTAGAGAGAAGTTCCCTGAAGATGGGATCCACCACGACTCCAAAAGCTCGGAAGACAAAACGTCTGGTCCCAGTGACCAACCCAGATTGGATCCTGCAGCATTATCCTGGCACACATATTTTTGTCTTCATTCATTTGAAAAAGATGTCTCTTGTTGCAGTTTGGAGCAGTATTATTTTTTAATAAATTGCTTGCTGTTACAATTATTGTACAAAATTATTTTGATATCTTCTCATAGAAAGTGCTACATTGCTGAGCACTAAGAAATTAATGCCCAATTGATTAGGTTTATGATATTATTTTACTTCATTTTCATTGCAGATAAGTATACAGGTTTCTGTAAGGCGCTTATACTTTTGATTCAGTGATGATTTACCCATCACGTTTTTCACATGTGACAAAATGTTATTGTAGGTGAAGAATCAGGCCCATGTACCGAATGTACTTATATTATGGGACGACCTGGTCATGCCGGTGTTGCTGGAGCAGAGGGTCAGCAGGGTAGGAAAGGTAAAAAAATGCAGGTGATACTTAAATATTACTAATGATTGAAATACATCAGTCTGCAGTTTTGGAAGTGGTAGACCTGAAAATAGAAATATGAAATAGTTCGTTACGTATCTATTCAATCGATTATAATTTAAAGCATGTACTTTATTGCACTGTTTGATAAAGGGAATGACATAATCAATCAAACAAAAATGTAAGATCAGAAAGCTTCTGGGTACTGGTAGGAACACAATGTAAAAAGGATGCCTCTAGAAGACTCATATGAAGCATCTGAACTAGGACTGCCAACTCTGGGCTTCAAAAGTCTGGATTTCTACTAGATGGCTGCAAAGAGAGGCTGAAAACACTAATCTTTTACTGTTATTCAGGTGTCACCTGGAATCTTGCAATCTGGTTTTGCTAATTCAGGGAACAACAGGGTGGCCCTGGATACAGTTGTGCCAAACCTTCAGATTGATGCCACATTTCAAGCAGGAGGAGTGTCTTGTGCTTTGGCTAATCTACATTAAATAGTCCTGAAAAAAATAATTAAAATGCTGCCATGCATAATAAATTAACATGCTGCCAGAATATAATGTATTTAAATAGCAAATGTAGAATTTTCAAAGCAAACATGATATTTTTTAAGGATATCTTAATGCCAAGACCTTCTATTCTTAGAAGGAATGAAATATATTAATATTTTTATGATCAACTTTAATTTTTCCTGTTCCTTGTCCAATCTGTTATTATCTGCTTAAACTTTATAAACAGTGGTAGCATTTGTTCAGGTGCTTTATGGTGATTTATTATTAAATTTAAATTATTTCTAAATCTTAGTATTTTCATTATTATAGGTGTGGAAGGAATACTTGGTCCTAAAGGATCCCCAGGATCTCCTGGGCATCCAGGGCCTCCTGGAGATCAAGTAAGTTTCTTATTGAACCTCTTTTATAATAGTTTGAATGTAATTACAGTTTTAAGCAGTGGGGTATTTCTGAGACAAATGCATCAATGTATTGATAGATCATGGAGCTCTACAGACACATATTAAATTGAAAATATCTACAAATTATTTTAAATACCTGTTAGAAATGCTCCCCAGAAAAATTTTGTAAACAGGAAAGACTGTTCCCCACCTGCCCACCAACTAAATTACAGTTGGTTTCATTTATTTCATTTATTCTAGCACTTGCAGTTGGAACTCTGAAATCTGTTAGATCTATAAGGCAGGACAAAATCTAGCTCAACTTATTCCAAATAATTTAAGTCTTAAAATATCAAAGAAATAAAATGTGGGCCTGCAAATTAAGTAAGAGCCAGTGCAACTGACAAAAACATACTTAATATGGTCATAGTATTTTGTCTAATTATGTTTTTCAAGTGCTGTTCTGGACCAAATGCAATTTCAGAATAATTTTAAAGTTAGCCTCAGTGTAACATATGTAACATATTGTAATATTTCAGATCTAAGGCTACCGGTATATTAACCAAGCAAGCATAATTAAGGATACTTTCCCTGTCACCACTAACAGAAATAACTTGTTTACAGTACAATATTATTTTAGCAAAACTCGGGTGTATCATATACTTTTTATTGATAAATTGTGTTAATGGTATGCTGTCTAGGGATTTACAGGCCTTCCAGGAAGCAAAGGTCTTAAAGGATCAAAAGGAGATGCAAACTTAATACATCCAGAAGGTCCCAAAGGAGATAACGGAGAACCAGGAATCAGAGGAAACACAGGAGAAAAAGGGTTGGATGGAATACCTGGGAAACCTGGACAGAAAGGCAGAAAAGGTTCTGCTGGAACACAGGTTGGTAACATGCCATTTTCTTGGTTGTGCCTTTTTCAATCTTACCATTTGTTCTATTCTTTGATTTAATGGATTGATGGATTATGTGCCATCAAGTCATTATAGACTTTTAGCGATCACATAGATTTTCTCCATGATGATAATTATTTAACTTGGTTTATTACTTTGAACCTCTTGCAAAGGTCATTAATATTTTTAGATACATATGTTATCTATGTGAATGTATTCTTCCCTTTAATCTTATTATGGGATTTGAAGAATATGAAATGTATAAACAATAGTAGTGATCAATAGTAATATTTTTCTTTTATAAACAATTATATACATTTTTATTACAATTTTTATATTACTGAAGAAAAATGTGCTCTAAGCTTTCTCTTACTGACTTTTGATGTTCAAATACTCATTCCCTGATCACCTCATGATTAGATTACTGTAATGTGTGCTATGTGGGACTGTCTGTGAAGGCCATCCAGAAACTACAGCAGGGCCAGAATGTGATAGCACAGATAGTGAGCACTGCGTTATGCTGACAAGACCCTACTGCTTTGCAAGCTGAACAAGTTACTTGTCTATTTCTGTGTACAATTCAAGATGTTGGTTATCATTTTTAAAACTCTTCATGTCATGGGGCCTGTCTATCTGAGGGATCTCCAATTGTTTCTGCCCCTCCAGTATGGTCAGGCAAGATGGTGCATCCAGGTCTTATTGTTCGAATTGTATCATCTTGCAGACCCAGTAAGCATGCCTTCTTTTTAGCATCGCCTGCTGTCTGAAATAACATCACCACAGAGATTCACATACCTTCCACATTTGTGATATATATATTTTTTTCAAGCTGGCCAGATACCTTTTTGGCTTGTATTTCTATATGTTGTCCTTTTTTATTACATTTGCTGAGGAGTTGGGCAGCCTCTGCAAGTAGATAAATACATTTATAAAATAACATTATAATGTCAGTTACAGTATTTCTGTGCTGATCACAGCTGCATCCAAATGCATTGTTTTAGATAACTTATGCAATTGTAAAAGATTTGATATATTCACTTCTTTCAAGCTTACTGTGAATACTATTTGAATTTCATATAACAATACATGACCTCGTGGATGAACAACTTTTTGACTACATACAAGCCCACTAATGTAGACCTTAGAATTCCTTTCTCAATTTGCTATTGAGCTGCCATTTTAACTATTGTATTTTGGGTAAGAGGGATTTTAAAACATGATGTGCTTCCTTGGTACTTTTAATACCAAGATGATTTGGTGCTTTGGAATTACCTATGACCCAACTTACCTTTTTTCCTGGCTCCTTACCAATATTTTTAATGAAGCTTTTAGCAGGGTTCTCAAACAGAGAAGTATGTTTTGTAATATTTAAGTAAAGATATAATAAATATAATTGCAGATAATCATGCTGTCCTTCTGGATGATCACTTGAGATCCTGTGTGAGACTTACAGAAGGAAGGACCACTACTAGTGTGTCCATTGCTAAAGAGGTCAACATAAGCTTCTACTTGGGAAGTTAGTCAATGCATACTAAACAATGATTTATAAATTATTTTTAGGGGCCAGATGGTCCAAAAGGCGACAGAGGATTACCAGGATCTGTTGGCAGCCCAGGTCTTCCTGGTAAGATAGGGCTAACTGGATCACCAGGATATGGACCCCAAGGAAGGAATGGTTCAAAAGGCTATCAAGGAAATCCTGGATTGCCTGGGTTACCAGGTGTACCTGGTATGTAGTTTCTCATTTCATCTCCATTGTTCTTACTGAAAAGTGTGAGTTTGCTTGTGATGTATTTATGTAGAATACATTTAGAGAATATCTGCCCATCCTACCAGATCAGATAGGGGTAAGCATCATTCAGAACTGATGGAAAACACATCTATTCTGACTTGAGAATGACATTAATTAACAAGATTTTATTCCAGTGTACAAGCACAAGAGAACCAGGCTAGAATAAATGCTTGAATAAATTCAAGATATATAATGCAAGTTGTATGCTTTGTTGTTCTTACTGAAATTGGAAAATGTTATCCATTTTGTTATGCATATTGAAGGTTCTAAAGGGGAGCCTGCTAGAGTAAAGACAATTCCTGGAGCACCAGGGCTTCAAGGGCCAGAAGGTACACCTGGACTACAAGGAAGAAGAGGTAAGAATTATTCAAATAGTGCCAAATTTTGGCATATCTTACATTCAGCATCAAAATAAAAGGCTGTGAACTCCATCATCAAGCCAATTGTCTGGACTAGCATCGAATTATAGTTCCAGCATTGGGAATGGTAATGACTTCCATTACATCTGAGGCAGCAAGCTATCTTAAATAATCAAAGAGGAATACTTGTCATATGCTGTTAAATTCTCATAGAAAGGAAAAGAAAGAAATTCAAGAAAAACAGGCAAAAGGCTTCCATAATTGCCTTCCTAGTATCTATGAAGTAAGGCAATTGCCTTGCTCTAATGATAGTAATCTCTGTAATTAAGCATTTGGCATATATGGTTTAGCCATTAGTTTTTTTTAAAAAAGCAATATTTTTATGCCATTCCTGCCCAGAGCATATTTTTGCAGTCTGCATTTCCAAATTGAACTGCCAGTATTTGGTAGCAAACCACCAATTTTCAGTAGCATCATTTTCACGATATCATTTAAACATCTCAGCTCTGATGTCACTGCATTATTTTTATATCCCTTGTAGATCACAGAGATGAGATTTTTAAGAAAGCATAGCCTCAGCTGCCAAAATATAGCCTGCCTTGCTATATGAACAACATGTAATTCAGTCCTCAGCCAAATCCAGAGAGTGGAATATTTCTGAAGGAAAACCAGAGGACAGTCTATACTGAGCATTTTTATCCTAATACTGTAAACAACTATTATATAATTAAGCATGACTAAGATCTGAGAGGGCCCCCCCCAGCTTATTCTGAGGTACAATTTCTCATATATCAGGTTTTTTTACTATCTTTTATTCAATGATATATTTGGGATGTTGTTTCCCTGTTATCAATGAATTGGGTGTCTTCACCACCCAGGAAAACCTAGCAGCATTATAATTTTAACTATTGTAAGTTGTTTTAAAGCTATAGAATTCTTCTAGTGTCTGATAGTTACCATTTTGATAGGTAACATGGGATCCAGAGGACAAAGGGGCGACCCAGGTCTTCCTGGAAAAGAAGGGGATCCAGGCTTAGCAGAGAATGGATTTCCTGGTTGTTCTGGTCAGAAAGGTAACATATTTTATGTAAAATAAAAATATAAGACAGAATTTGGTCTGTATTATAATAATCTACATTAAGATACTACAGCTACATCCTTTTCAATAAGCAGATTGGTAGCAGTTTGGCATTAAAAGGTCCAATTCACTCTGATTTGTTCCACAGGTTTGCTATAAAAATGAAAAACGGTTTTCCTTGTCTTACATTACTTTTGAGATTCTGATATACTTGTTTTCTCTGCTATGATAATAAAACTGATATTTGTTAAATTTGCAAGGAAGAGTTTGCATATTATTTTATAAGGTATACTTAGCAAAATCTACATAGATTAATGCCTGCACTTGAATGCTTACTAAACCTGCTTTAGTAGGAATTATATAAAAACCTCAGAAAATGCATAAGTTGTTTGTAAAAGTTAGTAAATACCTGCCACTTAATAATATTTTCTCTATAGGGGATAAAGGGACTCAAGGACCTAAAGGAATACCTGGTTGTCTAGGAAAAGCAGGGAAACCTGGCTTACCTGGAAAACCTGGAGTGCCTGGAGAAAAGGTTTGTTTGACAATACATTATTTTAAAAAGAGAAAGGTAGGGAGAGATAAAATGGGGAAGGGGAAGGGGGAAACAAATGATTCAGGTGCATTTTAAAATAGGCAGAGATAATAGATAAGAGAGACAACAGAATGACACAGTTGGAAGGGACTTTAGAGGTCTTTTAGTCCAACTATTTAAGCAGCGGACCCTATACCATTTCAGACAAATGGTTGTCCAATCTCTTCTTTAAGACCTCCAGTGATGGAGCACCTACAACTTCTGGAGGCAAGCTGTTCCACTAGTTAATTGTTTTCACTATCAGAACATTCCTTCAAGGCTGGATCTGTCTTTAATGAGTCTCCATCTGTTATTTCTTATTCTGCCCTCATGTCCTTCGGAGGATAGGTTGACCCCCTCTTCTTTGTGGCAGCCCCTTAAATATTGGGACACTGCTATCATGTCACCACTAGTTCTTCTTTTCACTAGAAAAATGTTTGTTACCTTTTGAATAAATTGTTTCCCTGCCTGGTAATTAGAAAGGGATAACTATTTAACTGATAGCTCTGTTGTATTGTGCTGAGTTGTTGTTGTTGTTGCTGCTGTTGTTGTTATTATTATTATTATTAATTTTGTCAAACATGTATAAGATAACAGGTATAGTATAACCATAAATATGAACATAGTAAATGGGGACGAAAAATGGAGACAGTAGGACAGGGACAGTAGGCAAGCTGGTTCGCTTATGCACGCCCCTTACAGACCAATTAGGAATGGGGTGAGGTCGACAGTAGACAGTCTAAGGTTAAAGTTTGGGGCGTTTGGGGAAGAAACCACAGAGTCAGGTAGTGCATTCCAGGCATTGACAACTCTGTTACTGAAGTCGTATTTTCTGCAATCGAGTTTGGAGCTGTTTACCTTAAGTTTGTATCTGTTGTTTGCTCGTGTATTGTTGTGGTTGAAGCTGGAGTAGTCATTGACAGGTAGGACATTGTAGCAGATAATTTTATGTACTACGCTTAGGTCAGACCGAAGCCGGCGAAGTTCTAAGTTGAAGCAGAGGTGATGGACAGAGAAATTCATCTTTCTTGTCCTTCTCTTTACTAATCAAGGGAATGGTGAAAGTGAGGCCTGTATCAGTTTAGAAAGTTGAAATGCAT
>QLTV01001459.1:2703231-2725458 GCA_003457575.1 Thermophis baileyi
AGAGAGAGAGAGAGAGAGAGAGAGAGAGAGAGAGAGATAGAGAGAGAGAGAGAGAGAGAGAGAGAGAGAGAGAGAGAGAGAGAGAGAGATAGAGAAAGAGAGAGGGTGAGATGAGGAGAGGGAGAGGGAGAGAAGGGTGGAGAGAGAGAGAGAGAGAGAGAGAGAGAGAGAGAGAGAGAGAGAGAGAGAGAGATGTTTGTTTGTGAGATGGGTTACTATATAATGGTTTGAAGTGGCAACTTCAAATCTCAATCAACAAATGCTCTGTCTTACACATTGGCAAAAAGAATCAGAACACTAAATACAAGCTTGGAGGACACGACCTTGTAGACGACCCTCATTCTGTCAAGGATCTTGGAGTACTCATATCTAATGATCTAAGTGCCAAAGCCCACTGTAACAACATTGCCAAAAAGGCACTAAGAGTAGTCAACTTAATCCTGCGTAGCTTCTTCTCTGGCAACATTACACTGCTAACTAGAGCATACAAAACGTTTGCTAGACCAATTCTCGAATCGCAACATAATACCTTATGCAACCAGACTTGAAATTTTAGGCCTAGAAAACTTAGAACTACGCCGCCTTTGATCTGACCTAAGTGTAGCACACAAAATTATATGCTACAATGTCCTACCTGTCAATGACTACTTCAGCTTCAACCAAAACAATACACAAGCAAACAATAGATACAAACTTAATGTAAACCGCTCCAAACTCGACTGCAGAAAATATGACTTCAGCAACAGAGTGATCAATGCCTGGAATTCACTACCTGACTCTGTGGTTTCTTCCCCAAACCCAAAAAACTTTAACCTTAGACTGTCTACTGTCGACCTCACCCCATTCCTAAGAGGTCTGTAAGGGGCGTGCATAAGCGCACCAGCGTGCCTACCGTCCCTGTCCTACTGTCCTATTGTCTTCATCTATCTGTATTCACTTTGATTATGTTTATGATTATACCTATACCTGCTATCTTGTACATGTTTGACAAATAAATAAATAAATAAAAATAAATAAATATAAATTGAGACGGGAAGGAACACAAGATGTGGCTTCCTGCCTCCTGTGTCTCAATAGGACAATGAAACCTATCCTGTTCCTGTCCCTGTTCCACCACAACAGACAGTGAAAGTCTTGCTCCTGTAATCATGAATCAAACTTTCAAAAATGTTAATATAAATTACCTTTGCCCAGCTGAGTCTATATTCAATCCTCTGATGAAGCTTGCTGGAAACTGCAATGTCTAATTGCAGAGGTAGTGAAATAGCCACATTTGTATAGTGTGGGAAGTGTTATGATACAGCTTGAAAGTTGGGTTCATTTAAGTCAGTGAGTCATATTCTCAGTGTTGAGAATTTCTTCAACATTCTTGATGTTATGAACTTTAAAAAATATTTCAATACATTAAATATGCAACATAATTTTTAATATATTTTAACAATTTATTGCTTGGAAATATTGTAGGTATCAATAATTGCAAAGCTGTGCTATAATAAGTATGCTAGACTTTAAGGTGATACAAATGTTTTTATTTTCCCACAATAAAGTTAATGTAAGAACAACTGCATTCCATTAATATATTTCCTTTATTAGATTTAACCATTATAATTAGTGATGGTGTACTATCAA
The DNA here is from genome assembly GCA_003457575.1 of Thermophis baileyi. Taxonomy (NCBI): domain Eukaryota; kingdom Metazoa; phylum Chordata; class Lepidosauria; order Squamata; family Dipsadidae; genus Thermophis; species Thermophis baileyi. The sequence continues at coordinate 2,704,861 of QLTV01001459.1, forward strand.
CATAACATATACAGTAAACAAGACATGAATATATATTGTATATATGGAGTGAGAGTGAGAGAGAGAGACAGAAAGGAAGATAGGATTTATAAAGCATTACTATACAACTATAGAAAAGGGAGGCAGCAGGGAAATATATATGTGTTTAGTTCTATGTGTGAAAAATTAATATGTTAAATCCACAGTATATGTAATATTAAAAGTAACAATTTGTAATGAGAAAAGATAGGTAAGTAAAATCCTTAACTCCAGTCCCATAGCTTTTCGTGATGGAAAAGGCTAAAGAGATATACTAACAATAACGTTGTCCTGTTTCCCTTAATGCTTAGATGTAACATTACATTTTCTTCTTCTGTGCTCCAGGGTGAACTAGGTCCAGTTATTCCTGGACAGCAAGGAAGTCTTGGCTTACCAGGAGAAGAGGGAAAGTTGGGTGAAAAGGGTGAAAGAGGACCATCAGGTTTACCTGGACCTGCAGGTCAAAAAGGTTTTGAAGGGTCTGATGGACCAAAAGGTACATTCTCCAAAATTGGATTATATGATAAAGGACCGTATCTAGATATAAAATAATTACTTAGCCTTTCTACCACAGAGCTGCTATTCTGGAAACAGTCACAAAATTATCTTGACATATTCAACAGTAGAATTCACTATTATAACATATGGTGATGGCTGCTACGGTCTCAGAACAAGTGATGTGCAAAAATTTAGTTTTGATTCGGTGGTGATAAGCTTCTGAGCTAATAGGCCATGGTATAATTATCGGATATCCTGACATTTCATTAGCAAACTATGGCTGACATTTTCAGAGGCAAAGCAATCTGCTTGGCAACTCACAAAAACTGAGCAGGAACTGACTGATCTCTTCTGTTTGTAATTAAACTAATCTCTAATTGAACTATGCCACTGTGAAAGCCTGTTACTTTTGATCATCCTGTATTCAGAAGCACCTGTTTCAAGTTAAGTCCATCTTACATGAGTAGTTATTTTAGAAAGTATTTTGAGACTGAAATATTTCTAGTTCTTTTTATTATCAAAGAGTAACAAATAGTAATTCACTATTCTGGAAATTGTGGCACACCAGAATGGTGAAAATATTCATGGAATGCAAAACAACTGCTTTGGGTTGAAGCAACCTGTTTTAACTTTTAAAAGGGAAGTTTTTTCTAAAACATTTGCACACCCTGCTGTGGAACATATTCTAATAACAGTCACAAAATATCTTGAAATGTGTTTCTATGTATAAGAAACTGCTCTGACTTCTGGTTGCCAGGGAGAACATAGATGAATGATTGCTAATTGATGATATCCTGGTTGTATCACCTTGTCCTCTTATAATATTGAACTACATAAGCCTCTGAGGCCAATGTTAACCTAGAAGGGTTTTCTCAAGTATTTCTTCTCCTATTGCCTTGATCAATAAAGTCTTACATTCATTTTTACATTCCATCTCTCCCTCTTTCCCTCTTTCCCTCTCTCCCTCTCTCTCTCTCTCTCTCTCTCTCTCTCTCTCTCTCTCTCTCTCCCTCCCTCTCCCTCCCTCCCTCTCTCTCTCCCTCTCCTAGAAGAGCAAATAGGGGTACGGAAGAGAAGAAGAGAAGAGCGTCGTGTAGCCTCCCTACCCTCCCTCGCCCTCCCCCTCTCCCTCCCTCTCTCTTCCCCTCCCACACACTGTTTGAGTGAGATTTGTGTTTTGGAATATAAGACAAAAAAATTAAGGGTACTAATTTTAAATAAATTGAATATGATGAATATCTTCCAGGGGAGGTTGGAGGTCCTGGAGCTCCAGGAGAAAAAGGTCTTCCAGGAAAAATTGGCCAGTGTCTCATTGGTTTACCAGGAACACCAGGTCGATGTGGAGTAATGGGACCACAAGGTAATGATGTACAAATATAGTGACACTGATTAAAATTTAATAGTATGATATATAATAAACACAGTCCTCTAATAGCCTAATATGTTCTTAACATCAGTTGTGCAAGGTACATAACAGTTATATTCAACCGTGGAGGGCATTGCATCAGTGTAAGTCAAATTAATTAAATATTTGGCATTTTATAGTGTTATGAATATAAAAATCTTAACTCACAATAAATTGGAAAAAATCAAAAGAAAGAGATCATGATGGTCATTTCTTTCACTAGCACAAAATGGTAGATGCAATATAATAAGTTCTAGTATATGCATGCCAATTTTAACAAAATACAATAGTTTCCCTAAAGCATGGGCCGGCAAACAAATGGCAACATTATTGCTCACAGAGATCATGCAAGTGAGCACTCTGGTAGATCAACCATCTAGTGATTCTTTAAATCAGTTGTATTAAAGGTTCAAAACATAGACTTTCTCTGGCACTATTTGCTTTGTATACTTGCAATAAATATGCTGGGGCATATTTATTGTAATACTTACAGAAAATGGTGATTCGCTGACAGGGAAATTTTATAGCAATAGCAATAGCACTTAGACTTATATACCGCTTTACAGTGCTTTACAGCACTCTCTAAGCGGTTCACAGAGTCAGCATATTGCCCCCAACAATCTGGGTCCTCATTTTACCCACCTCGGAAGGATGGAAGGCTGAGTCAACCTTGAGCCGGTGAGATTTGAACCGCTGAACTGCTGAACAGTCAGCTGAAGTAGCCTGCAGTACTGCACTCTAACCACTGCGCCACCTCGGCTCTTATGTGATATATTATTGATTTTTATAGTTTTGATATTTCGAGTGATTAAAATAACTGTTTTAGTTTGGATCTGGTTTTGTTCTTCAAGAGACAACAATAATTAATATGCTGTTAAGGCAGAAGATTCATACTTTATTAATGTAATGTCAGTGATGTGCTAAATTATTCTGCCCCTGCTTTTTACTAACATTTTATAAAAACAATCCGGAGATAAAAGTCAGTGTTGGAATGATCTGCTTTTTCAACATGAATCTGATGGTCCAATGGATTTGGGGTTGGTTGCTTTTTCTTGTCATGACTGTAAGAAATTTTCTATTACAAAATATTACAATAAACTTTTTAAATTTGTTAATAGGCTCTGTGTCCCCACAGAAAGGGATGACCTCTACTTTTTTTACAGAAATGCTGATGCAATCCTTCGTTTGTGATAAAAGGGAGCCTGTTCTTTTCTGAAAATTTGAATCGGATAATGTATGCTATTTTAGGTAGCAGAGGAACAATGGGAGCCAAAGGAGATCCAGGTATTCCAGGATTAGATATCCCAGGATTTCCAGGACGATTTGGACTTCCTGGATTACAAGGCCCTGGAGGAAATAAAGGATTGCCTGGCATCAAAGGACAGCGTGGTAAGCCAGGAATGCCAGGCACACCAGGTAAATGTTCCTTAAGCAAGATTAATCTTGATATAATTAATGTATTCATTGCCATTTAATAAAAGTCATGTTGTACTATTAATATATATGCAAATGATGGGGTTCTTTTTAAAGTAAAAATTGGGATTCTTTCAAAGGTCATGCAAAGCCTTTGAGTGTCTGGGTAATACCTCTTATATCTATGGATGTGTTTGGTTCACTTCTGGTAGGTTTCAGAGGAGAAAGAGGTTTGATGGGACACGTGGGTAGCCCTGGATTGCCTGGTGTCTCTGGAAATCCAGGAATCCCTGGAGGCAGAGGTAAGTTGTGCAGTGTTTGCTTTACCCAGGGCTCTGGTTCAGAGGTGGGTTCCTCCTGGTTTGCACCGATGCCATCTTTTTTTTGGAATTTTTTTTGAATTTTTTGCTATTTTTTCTTCTTCTGCGCATGCGCAGAAGCCAAATCCCCGGACTGCACATGCGCCGCCATCTTGTTTTTGGCTTTTGGGGGGGGATTTTTTTGCAAATTTTCATCATTGCGCATGCGCGCACCCATGTGGTGCGGCCACATGGCGCGCAATACGCACGCAGCCATGCGGCGCGGGAGGAAGCAAACCGGCGGCGAGGTAAGTTAGAACCCACCCCTGCTCTGGTTCTAAAATATTACTCCATAGTCCATACTATTTGAACTGATGAAAGGTACACAGGAGTCATTCTAAGATCTGTCAGTAGAATCACACTTGTTTTCCATCAACACAGTAGTTTAATTAACTAGTTTCATTTCAGCTTAATTGTCATGTCATTTCTCAAGTAGTCTCTGTGCATTGAAATGAGGAATGAGGCAGAGGTGGGTTCCTCCCAGTTCGGACCGGTTTGGCCGAACCAGTAGCGACCCACTGGTGACGTCACAGTGACATCACGGATCCGGTTCGGTCGGTGCCGGTCCATGGGTGCCTCCATCTTTTTTTTGAATTTTTTTGAATTTTTTTTTGAAAATTTTTTTTGAATTTTTTTCTGGTTTTTTTTTTTCTTCTACGCATGCGCAGAAGCCGAGTTTCCGGCACTGCGCATGCATTGCCATCTTGTTTTTGGCTTTTTTTGGCTTTTTTGGCACTGCGCATGCGCGCGCGCGCCCATGAGGCGCGCCCATGCGGCGCGGGAGGAAGCGAACCAGCAGCGAGGTAAGTTAGAACCCATCCCTGGAATGAGAGTTTTTTTGCATGAAAACTCAGCCTACAAAATAGATAATTGGTTGCAGGTAACTTTTCATTTATTTGTTGTTCTTAGAAGCTTTCCAGGTTTTTGAGAGCATTTACGTCACCCCTAGGAAACAGAGAAGGAGAATGGATGTCACTCTCTTGGGAATTTACTTTCCTTCCTACTTGCTCCCCTACAGGTGGAAAAACGAGATTGTTATCTTCAGTCAAGCCTTTTGGAAGAGTTTAATAATAGTCCTATTGCTTTTATTTGTATATCTGTTTCTGTATGTACTGTAGAAGCATGGGACATAAAATAACCAATGCAATCTAGATATATTCAAGAATAGATTTTTTTTACAGAGTTAAAAAAATGCTTTCAATATAACAAGGCCATCATGAGTATTCCAAATGTCCTTTCTATTTCCTCTAATATAATTGTTTGAAAGTTAAATCAATAAATGGCACCTATGAAATCTCTGTAAACAAGCAAAAGGAACAAGACTGTTTTTGTCATTAAATATTTATGCATGAAACCAGAGATGGGTTTCAGCAGGTTCTGACCAGTTCTGGAGAACCGGTAGCAGAAATTTTGAGTAGTTTGGAGAACCGGTAGCGGAAATTTTGAGTAGTTTAGAGAACCGGTAAATACCACCTCTGACTGGCTCCGCCCCATCTATTCTCTGCCTCCCGAGTCCCAGCTGATCGGGAGGAAATGGGGATTTTGCAGTAACCTTCCCCTGGAGTGGGGAGATTTTGCAGTATCCTTCCCCTGCCAGCCAACCAAGCCACGCCCACCAAGCCACGCCCACAGAACCGGTAGTAAAAAAAATTGAAACCCACCACTGCATGAAACCAATACGTTCCCAAAACAGAAACCTCTGGTTGTGGTTTTCCCCCCAGTTTTGGATGTAACAGAAAAATTTCAACTGGATGAAACAGAAAAGTTTCAACTGGGGAATGAATGAATGAATGAATGAATGAATGAATGAATGAATGAATGAATGAATGAATGAATGAATGAATGAAGTTTTAAATCATAGAGAATAAGAATATACCCACTATTGGGGTTTTTTGTCTATCACCCTGTGCTCTGAAATCTAGATATATTCAAGTATAGATTTATCTGTCCAGGAGATTGGACTTAATGCTTAAATACCCAACTCTGCATTCTCTGCTTCCTGAGACTCTCAGTCTCATTTAGCATTTGAACCTGGTTGCAAAAAAATTTTCATCCTATTTTATTATTTCTAGGTTCTCCGGGCTTTCCAGGACCAAAAGGAAGGAAAGGATCTTTCGGAGAAAAAGGTGAACCAGGTGATAAAGGTCCTCCTGGGCTATCAGAATCCAAAGAGATCTATGGAGATAAAGGAGAGAGAGGAAGTAAAGGTATAAAACTATACTATCACTATGTTACACATTCTGCAGGTTTTCACAATGAAATATACATTATCTGTTCACTGTATTCTATAGTGACTAGTTGTTACTTCTTACAAAATAGAACTAGCATTGTCCAAAAAGGTATTTAATCCATTATCTTTACTTACTAAGACTTGCAACTGCATTTTCCCCCTTCAGATCCATAAAGTAGATTGAGGAGAGTAGAGGAGTGGAAGAGGGAAGGCTAAATGCCATCCTACCACTTTTGCACTGGAAATTTCATCATTCTGGATCCACTTTCCAAAGAAGAGGCTATGCTTTGAGTCTATGTGACAGAGATGGATTGTGCAGTTCCATTTTATTTTTTTATTCAAGATTGTATGGCTCCCATCTTAGAATACAACTCTGAACAACATTTTCACATATTCTAAAGTTTATTACAAGTGAAGAAACTTATTATTTAAAAGTTTTGAATAGATATAGTATACTTATTTAACGTATACTTAACGTATACTTTAACATTCACATATACTTATTTCACCACAGTTTATTGAATAAGCCAACATTGTAAATAGTGTTTTATGAACCTCAGCAGCTAAGTTCATACAACTTACTAGGACAAAATAAACTAATTATGTGGTATTATAATGTATAGATACTATCATTATTAAAATGCAAATAGTTAAACAAATGTAGCAGATTATACTACAAATTCACCATTTCATGTCAATCTTTTTTTGTGCCTATTATTCTGAAGCAAGAAGATACTGGGTTTTTTTGTTATTTAATTCTATTCATTGACACCGTAGGACCTCCTGGAAGAACAGGACTCAAGGGAGAAAAGGGTCAGCAAGGTGTGCAAGGATGTGTGGGTCCTGCTGGACCACCAGGAACTCTAGGGCCACCAGGTATGTAGGTTTCCTTTGATCTCAGATCTCAGCTAGGCAGATTTATGTTATTCAGTTAGTTATGTTAAACCAAGAGCTAATCAACACTGTGTCTCTGTGACTTTATGTGTGTTTGTGCAATGGCTTGGTATGATGTACAGATAGTAATCAATGATTGCATATGTGCCTCTGGGATTTTAATAAAAAGAACAATCTGCTTATGAATACATCTCTATGAATACATCTCATATTAACTTGATCCAAATATGAATTCAAATGTCTGAATTATCAGACTTCTCCCAATATCTAACTATTATTATATTCCAGAGATAGCAATTGTTCTTGGAATAATAACTCAATGAAGACAAACTGGAAGAATGGAAGCATAGAAGAAACAACAACTGAGGGCTACAGTTTTTTTTTCTTACCAAAAATATTCAAATATCCAAAAATATGAAACACACAGTAATGACTATGATAATTGTCAATCACGTTTTAACCCTATACAATTAATTTCAACATCGATTATTTTTTTAGGAGCTAAAGGAGCTAAAGGACTTTTAGGAATTCCTGGAATCTATGGATTGCCAGGAGTTCCAGGAGACAGAGGGGACATGGGAATGCCAGGTAATCTTGTTAAAGTATCTAAATTATCATAATAGTAATACTAATACAGTAAAACTTTAGTTTAGCAGGCTTTGGATACAAGATTGTCCATAGACTGTATGCTTTAGATATGTAAAACTCCCACTCACATTTTATGCATGTGTAAAATATAAAAATTATGTATAATGCTTGCATGTGTAATTCTACTCTCATTTTACAATTAAATAAAATGCATAACAAATGTAAAATACTCATGCACAAAATCATATTTGGATTCAACAGACAATTTGACTTAATGAACATTCTCCTCCTATTGGCCCATTGCACTCATGTAGAGTAATGATTGGATGACTGATACTGTAAGAGCAAGAATTCTCTACATTAATAGTAATTTGAGTACAACTTTATTTTCACTAACAAGTTATAGAGATGTATAGAGGTAAATGTGAAGAAATTCAAGTACATAAATGTAAAATTAGTCATGGGAAAGAAGAGGAAAGGAAACTCAACATAACCCCACCTGAATTCTGTTTGGAATAAGAGGAGGAGAGGGAAACCCTGACATGCTTTCAAGATTCTGATGTTACTCTATAACAACAACAACAAAAAAGAGTGGCAGTAGCTTCACATGGGTCTTGACAGAAAAAAGAATTTATAACCAAGGATTTGGAGATCAGATCAGAACGTATACCTCATTTAATATTTGCATTAGTAAACTTGATGATTTTGGATGGTTGGGATCTTCACTGAAGTTTCAAATAAATCAAAGTTAAAAAAAACCCATTTCAATATTATGTTGTTTCAGGTCGTAAAGGGGAGCAAGGTTCTTCAGGTGTGCCTGGATCACCAGGTATAGCAGGCCCACCTGGCTTTACTGGTGTTCCAGGGGATAAAGGAGAACCTAAACCTGGTACTGGGCCTCCAGGAAACCCAGGACCTAAGGTATAGAAAGCTGATGATACTTTCCTTGTATCAGGTGGTGTTCCCTTGTTGGTCTTTTAGTTACTCTTTTATTTTGTTGCTACTTGCTAGGGTAATCCAGGTCTTCTTGGAGAGATGGGAAGAAAAGGGGCAAGTGGATCACCAGGCCACCCAGGTCTTATTGGAGTACCTGGACTACCTGGAAACAGAGGGGATACTGGTTTACCAGGAATTACAGGTAAAATAGAATGGTGGGAGCAATCTTTTGTTGGCCAAAACTTTAAAAGCTTGGTGGGTTGAGGGTCGTAAGAGGCCAGTTCACAGACCTGAGAGATTAGATTTGTAGATTATCTTTTTTTCCTTTGCTTTTTAATTAAGACATACTGTTTTGGAACTAATCATATAGGTTTCATGTTTTTTCCTTAAAATGGCAGGTAGCTATACTAGTTTTTTAAATCTCGATTATGTTAGGCTCTGAGGAGTACAAAAAAAGTTGGGGGTAACACCAGTAGTCCATACGTGATGTAGACATCAAAGCATTAAAACAAGATAACTTCTGAGAGTTTTAAAACTATACTCAAGCAGCATCTAGTATTCTTCTATTAAAGAATATCAGCTAATATATGGATTATGGTCTATAGACAGTATGCATGCAAGTTTGTACTGTTCCTGCTTGCTCACACCTGACGTTTGAAATGAATAACAGCATTCAATATGGAAATATCAGCAACCCTTCTGTATATGCTCATTCTCTGCCTGGAAGTACTTAAATAATTGTTTTTAAATTATATTATTTGATCCTAGCTTCTTGAAAACACCAATGATTCACAGACCATTCAGAGTAATGAGCTAGTCTAAGTAATAATTTCTCATATACTGTAGTTTCTTGCCAACTTAATCAGAGGGGTAGAAAAAACATATAGAAGATGGCCTTTTTCAATTCTTGACTTTCCAATAGTTATTGGCTGAGAAATCTGAAAGCTTATTTAGCTTTCAAGGCTGCCAAGTTGGAGATGACTGGCATAAGAGATATAGGGATTTTCACCCATCTGCAACACATGAAGAAAGCACAGTGCTTCAAAAAGCATGTTGTATTTTTCTTCCATGATATCAAAATATGCCAAGAAAATTACTTTCCTCAAAGAAGGGCAGTTGGTATGATGATAATCTGAGGCTGCTGGGATGGAAGCATGGAGTAAGAGCAGGTGCAGTGAAGGGAAGAGGAGCAGGGTGGGTGAATAATCTTTGTTTAATTTCTAACAAGCCTCTGCTAGAGAGGAGAAAAGGTGATGAGATGTTTCTCTTCATCACTTTTTCCTGTCTCTACCAAACCTCATCACTTGCTGGAGAAAGGAAAAACACTATGGAAATGGTAATTGAAGTTGTAATATGAATAGTAACACTTTCTACAAGATCAGTCTTTGTACCTTATTCTAAAAATAAGACAAAAAGAAAAAGTTAGTTACTAGGGAGGCCCTATTCTTTCTGACAGATAAAGCAGAAATGACCATGAAGGCACACAGCCTTCAGGATGGACAAGGTGGTCCTGCAGTGGGCTGAATCTGCAGATCACATGCTTCTCTCAGGTTCCTCCTGCAAATTAGAATGTCTATGTAGGAATTTGCATCTTGTTTCCTGATGGAAACAACCACTTTCTTGGCAGATCACTTTGATTCTCCTTGTTTCATTGGAAAACTAGAGGAGCCTACCAAGAGGAAGGCTCCATTGTGACGATGGGACCTCAAAAATTATTAGCAGACTTTCTCAGGATCAGGGCAAGGAGAGTGTTTGGATGAGGCCATAAAGTAGGGCATTTAATTGTCTGTGCTACCTTAAGCAATGTGGAGAACACATAAGTACTTATATTCAATGAAGTAAAAAGATGGATCCATTTTGATTTCTCCTTTACAATAACTTTTAAAATTTTTGTCAATGTGTTATATTCTATTTATAGGACAACCAGGACCTGTGGGCAGTAAAGGTATTAAAGGTAGCAAAGGACTGCCAGGACAAAACGGTGTTAGAGGACCTCCAGGTTTGTACATTCTTAGACACTTCCTTTTCTGAACATTCCCCATTTTTCACTGTTGAAAAACACAACCATTTATTTTTTTTATCTAGTTTTATCTATCTAAATAGAGAGCATGAAAGTCTAAGAATCTATTTTATCTCTTCCAGGCTCTTTTGTCTCTTATCTGAAAGAGAAATGTTTCTCGTGCTTAATGTAGTTGAGAAGCAGAGGTGGCTTATGACCAATAATGCAAAATGTAATCCATCTGCCATATCTCATGTTGCATACATGCACAGATACAGAGCTTTGCAAACTATAGAAGCAGTGAAACCAAAGTAATTGAACATGTGGCATACTGCTTTTTAGCTGATAGATTTCCATACTGTCTTCTTTGGTTTGATATCATAGCTATTAGTGGGAATGGATCTCTTGTTGGTGGATAAGACAGATGAACTGGACACTGTTGGAGTTGTTTCTGGTATGCAACTGCTAATCAAATCTATGTACTGCTCTTCTTTCTTTAACTTTCTAAATATTATCTAGATACTACCAGGGAAAAGAATATGAAAAAATAGTGATGGTTGCTCCTTGCTGTTGTCAGCTTGCTCAAATATTAGCAAGATGGCAAATAAAGCTGTTTCTTCTTTGGGTTTTATCAATGAACACAAAAGATATGAGCAGTATGAGCATTATTAGTTAGTAAAGACTATAAGAGTGGTCAACTTGTAGAGAGCCATATTCCATGAGAATAATATGTATGGAAATCCAATAGCAGAGGAATCTAAAACATTAGGTGGAGGTAGAACAAACATTTCACAATGACATTAATTCTGTCTCTCTCAGCCTCTTTTTTTTCTCCTTTCTATTCTTTTTTCTCTTGAGTTTTATGTCATCTCTTTTTCTCACTTCTACATGTAACAGAATACTATTCACATAAGCAATAGATCATAAATCTAAATTGAAGGTTTCCTTCAGTTGTTTTTGATATTACACTGAGGGCTGTAAAAAACCAGCAGGCCACATGTTTCCTACTCCAGATTAGAGTGATTTTGGTAGAAAGAAATAACATAGTTCAACAATAAAAGCAGCAAAGTTTGTTTGGAAAAAAAGCTGTCCTAAATGCTTACTAAGAATTGTCCTGAAAGCCAAACTTGATATTGATATTATAGAGCTTGCAGTCCAGGTATTCACATATCTGTGATGAAGAACTGGAAAATAGTCTACTTGATATACTTATACTATCTTATAATTCAGAGACATTACAAACCAGTATTCTAGAAGGAAGCACAATATACTTTTTCTACAGTGTTTCAAGGACAAACAAAATTTGATTTGCAAGTATCAGTGTTTTGACATCTCTAAAAATATATTTATTTTGTTTAGCAAACCACTCTCCCATTATATGTTTGCACCATGATATTAAGCAAATGTGGGGGGTTTTTTCCCCATTTTCGGAAATGCATATAAAATAAATACCTCTTTAAAATTTATTTTCCTCAGGTCCAGTTGGATTGCCTGGTGAAAATGGATTAGTTGGTGAAAAGGGTAATCAAGGACATGATGGTACTTATGGTCCACCTGGAGAAACAGGAGCACGAGGTTTTTATTGTGTTGCAATCTTTTTCATATTATCACAAAATTTGCTAATTTGGGATTGTGATATCTCGCCAAAATTATTTTCATTGCTGACAAATGCTCAAATTTAATTTAGTTGCTTAACCTTTAAGAAGACTATTTTAAAAGAATGGCTACCAGTTGCACCTTTGCTAATTTTTAACCACATAATTTCTATATTGGACATTATTTGAATTGATTGTTATTGTTGTTAGATGCTGGATGCAAAACTGTTTCAAGTATTTTGTCTATTTCTCATTATTTAGCATATTGTAAAGATGATAAGGAACATAAAATGGGATCTCATTGATTCTTAAGGCTGTACTTTTAAAATGTACAGTATTTCAAATACTTCTTGGAACAAAAATTTGAACCAGTTATATATTTATTAATAGCAACTTGGAACTACTTTGCAGCAATGTGGAAATCACAATATGTATTAGCCATGTTGGAACTATTTAAGCAAGTAACTCCTTTGTTAAATAAATTTATCATGAAATAAAGAGCATTATTGAATGAGTTCATAGAAAAAATGGGTTTTGTTTATCAATCTTTGGAATATGAATTTTCAGTATAATATTTAGCCATATTTCTTATTAATACCATTGTAATATAATGCCTTTTAAATTTTAATTTACTTTTGAAATAAAAAATACATTATCATCATGTAGGTTCCCCAGGACAACAAATTCCTGGCCCTAAAGGACTTCCTGGACCTAAAGGTAAAATTACACTGCATATCTTATTTATTTAATTTATTTATTTTTATCCCATGTTTATTTTTACAAATAACTCAAGATGGTGAAATAGTCAACATACCTTCCTCTCCTATTTTCCTCACAATACAACCCTGTGATGCTGTAAATTCATAATATAGAATTTGACAAATCTTCCACACTGTATACGGTATTTGAACATTTTTATTATGCAATTATATTTCCAGCCCCTTAGTGAGGCTGGAAATCCAGGTGGTGAAAAAGAAAAGCATGCTCTTGTCGCAATATGTATATGTATATGTATATGTATATGTATATGTATATGTATATGTATATGTATATGTATATGTATATGTATATGTATATGTATATGTATATGTATATGTATATGTATATGTAGTTACCAGAAAATATATGTGGGAGTCAGAGAAGCAGTAGAAAGCTTTTGTAAGAATACATACATACATACATACCGTGTTTCCCCGAAAATAAGATCCTGTCCTATATTTTTTTGAACCCTGAAATAAGCGCTTGGCCTAATTGCCATGCACTCAAAAGCCCAATTGGGCTTATTATCAGGGGATGTCTTATTTTGGGGGAAACAGGGTACGTACATACATACATACATACATACATACATACATACATACATACATACATACATACATACATACATACATACATACATACATACATACATACATACATATATATATATATATATATATATATATTACAAACTATTCTAAAAATACGAGTTCCAGGTACATTTGTAAAGAAAGAAACAGACATTCTGCGAACTCCGGAACTAAAATAATCTACTAAACTTTCGTCAGCCATCTGCTGACATCAGAGTATTAAACTACCATTACATAGATCTCTGCCTTTATATGCCATTAATCAATTTGGCCATTGCACGTGTGATAGGTCCTTCCAGCCGCCTCCCACCTGTAATTAGCTGGGCTGTTTTTGCTGTCGTCATGCTGGTTGATCCCCCACAGATAAGCAGACTGGGAGGGGGGAAGCAGTAGGAGCCAAGCCTCCATCAACCATCAAATTGATTAATGGCATATAAAGGCAGAGATCTCTGTAATGGTAGTTTAATACTCTGACGATGTATATATATAATTTGCATATATTTGATAAAACACGTTTGATATATTGTAGCCAATAATTGGGTGGATACTACAAAAAGTGGGGGGAAATGGTTTTTTAGAATTATTCCTTCCATTCTTCTAAAAGGAATAATTATTCTTATGAGGGAGAATTGCTATAAATAGCTTTTTTGGTACCACACAACTAAGGTTTTCCTGAATTCCTTAAGACAGCAGATAGGATGCTAATACTAAGTGCTAAGGTATGTATCACACACATAGACTTTTGCCTATGTTTTTTTTAATAGAGTTAGTAGTTTTATTTTGTCTATTCCAGGATTGACTATATACTGCAGGTTATCCTAACTGGAAGAGTCAGGGTAGAGGAGCTGAATATAAATGCTTCAGGATTCCTGGATTGTCTACTGTTGGCTGATAGGTCATCACATCATCTGATTAGACATGTAGTAACATTAACAGTGATTGTTATAAAGAAAGTAACTTCTAACTCATAACATATGATCCAAACTGGGTTATATATCCAATTCCTGTAATTGGAAAGTAGATTGTATTACCAGAAAGTATATTCATGGAAAATACGTGGAAAGGAACACATCTGTGGAGAGACCAGTAATGATGGATACAGTTTATATTTCTTGACATCACTAGCTTAGGATTTTTAGAATTTTTGGAACAAATCATAGTACCCTTAAAAATATAATGACCAATATGTTCTTAACTTGATTAAAATATTCATTCCCAAGGTATCAAAGGAGATATGGGAGTAGCTGGTTTTCCAGGACCACAAGGCTTTAAAGGTGTTATGGGAGACCAAGGACCTGGTGGACCTCCTGGTTCACCTGGACCACCAGGACTTCCAGGAAAACCAGGGAGAATCCTTAGTCCCAAAGGAAATACAGGTCCTCCTGGCCCAGATGGAAATCCAGGTAAGAAGCCATTATTATACAGCAACTTTAACATTTGCTTTGCTGCACCTTATCATTATTACAAAATAGATGCAGTTATTCATTTCTTATGCCTGATCAGATTCATCATGAATCTTTTCCTACTTTCACTTTAGGTGTTTTCCCCTCTTCATTTAGCTGCTCTGCTTTACAGTTAAGGAGCCAAGCAGCTGTCTTCTGTAGGGAAGACATTTGGGAGCATATGTACCAATTGTCCAATAATCTCTGCATTTAAGAATAGCCATAAGAATAGCCTTGATGGATCAGACCAAAGCACATCATGTCCACCATTTTTTTTCTGCATATCGGCGGAGATGCATATTTTTTTTTTCCATTTTCATTTTTTTTCCATTTTCTTTCCTGCAAATGTATTTGGAGGCAAGATACATCCAACCTGTCTTCAAGACTACTAGCGCTCAATAAACTTATCTTCCATTAACTTAAGACTAATGGTGCTTGATAGACTTGTCCTCCATTAACTTATCCAATCCCCTGTTAAAGCCTTTCAACTTAGAGAGAGGAATTTATGAGAGTTGTGGGCTATTGTTTCAATGATAGGTTTTGTCTATGGCATTCTAAAGAACTCTCTCCCCTGAGGTACATACAATATTCCACAAGATTGTATTAGACCAAAAGCCTTTAGCCTGTGGTGTGTTAAGTGTATATGTGTGGGTGTTCTTCCTGGCAGCTGCCTGTGGAAGTAGACCTTACTACCAACTTTGCAGATTTAAATTGAAAAGTGTCATACATACATTGTAATTTATTAAGGAGATATAAGAGATAGAATGTGTACGCATTTAATTTAACACAATTCTTGGTTAATATACTATTCCCAAATGCATGTACTTTCCCCATGAAACATAGGTGTTCCTGGTAACCCAGGACCTGCTGGAGTCCCAGGCTACAGCCTGAAAGGAAACAAAGGTGTCCGAGGAACAGATGGAATTCCAGGCCCGCCAGGAATGAAAGGTGATGATGGCCCACCTGGTGTGCCAGTAAGTTAAATAAATATCCTTTGTTAGTCATTCATTGATTTTGTATTTTAGACTTGCGACAATGCAAACTTGTTGACGAGGAAAGCTATCACATTTTACAAAAATAATTCAACTTGAACAATCAGTTTTTAAAAAACCAGGAATTTTATTCTGTTTAATTTTTCTAGCTATCAATGCAGAATTAGTGGGTGTATTAGTGGGTGTCACTAGGCTGGTGAAATGTCCTAAGATTTTTTGTTGTTGCTACTGTTTCACTCATAGATGGAATAAGCGGTTCCATTTCTGTTATAATTAAGAGCTAGCTGTTGTTAAGGCATGGGAGCAGGGAAGCTCAGAGCAAATACAAAAAGAATTTTCATCCCACATTCATTGAAATATGAGTGTTTAGGATATGGGTAATTTTTCTTCTGTTGAGGCCCTCATTCTTCTGAGAATAACATTTAGAAGACTATGTCCAATAATAAGGAATGTATCTATGCTTGTATTTTGTTGTATTAAATAGTTAGTAAAAATAACAGGTTCCCAAATCATTAAAAATTGTTAAGAATACAGGGAGGTATCTATACAGGAAAGTGCCTATTTTAAAATTAGAGGTGGATTAAATAAATAATGGCAAAGAATTGGTTTCAGTGCTACTTTTACTTTTAGTGAGACAATACAAATATAAGGCCAGCAATTATGACAATTGAGTTTATATTCTCCAATTTTCCATTGGCAATGCTTCTGTTTGCTTGAGAAAGTGTTTTTTTAAATTGATGTTCATTCTCTCTCTACTCTACTTACAAAATCTATTGAAGACAGGTTTAAACTGATAAAGATTATTTTTACCCTGATTTACAGGGAATTGAGGGTATCCCCGGTTATCAGGGCCTTGATGGTGAACTTGGCTTTCCAGGATTACCAGGAATAAAAGGTATTTTCTTATTTTATCTAATTCTAGAATGCCATATTATGTCACTCGTATATCACACTTCATGAATGAAATATAAATTGGATACTGCAGATAGAGAACTTCTTCTGGACTAATTATTTGAGTTGTCCATTTATTTTTAGCTCTTAATCACAACGAAGACCTTTTCCAGGATGATCTATATAGGGGCTTGGTTTAATGCAACTCTGGAGCTGTGATTTCTCACAAAGATTTTACAAATTGACTCTAAGATATAGAGAGCAGCTTGTCTGTTTCCTTGCCATTTTTTCCCTGAGTAAAAGTCTCAAAAATGAACAAGAAAGCAAGATAAACAGAAACCACCTCCTCATTATTGTCACTGCCTACATGCTACGAGAGATGGTGTGAACATGTATTGTTATTGTTATCTCTGAAATCAAGCTGGATTACGTTTTGCACAACTTATAAAGTCGGAGCTAGCAGGCAAAAAGCCTTAAATTTAAACTTGGGATTCTAAACCTAGAAAGAGACCCACATTAATTAAAAAAAATACTCAAAATTTATTTGACTCTAGAAAGGAAAAAAGAGGCGTACTTCAAAAAGAGTCAAAACAGGTTGTACATTCTTGCTAGTTGCCATGGAGATTCTCAGCCAGTGATCTCTTTTGACAGTGTATTCAAGGGATTGGATCCAGTTAGGAAAATTCCAGTGTAAAATCAACCTGTTTCTGGCTTGGGTGAAGTCCAAAGATTCTTTCTCTGTGTCTCGTTCTTGTTAGCTTACTTCCTTGACAGGGCTGGCCATTAAATATAAAGATTCAAAATAAGTATTTCATAGCTGTTTGGCTTGAAGATCTTCACCTACGTTTATATGTTCGAGACATACTAGGCAAAAGCATGCGATAATTGGCCAATGTAGATATTTGTTCAGAAAACTATTTGTACTGAATGTGCATCTTTATGCATATTTCTTTGATGATAGATCCTACTATATTACCAAAACCAAATAACATCAACCTCTCTCTCCAAAACTGATAAAATGATGTAGAATAGTAAATTGGGACATGCATTCCCATAGTTATGTGAGCTTTATAGAATTCACAAGTATTCTTTGGCATCATAATCATATAATTCCTGTCTAATAATAGGATCTTCCTTTTAGGAGAAAAGGGCAATCGGGGACCACCTGGACCAACCGGAATAGCAGGGCCTCGAGGGCCAACAGGACTACCTGGTAGCAAATATACTTGATCTGTTTTACTTAACTGAATTGGATTTGTAATATTATTTGCTTATAAATAATTGTAATTGTAAAGAATGGTAATTAATCTATAATTGTAATTGTACATAGATAAACAAAGAACCCTTTATTTGCTTGTATCTTCATTACTAGGCCAGCCTGGACCATTTGTGAAAGCAGTGTCTTTCCCAGGAAGCCCAGGACCTGCTGGACCTCCAGGAAACCCAGGAAGCTCAGGAGATCCTGGTCCCCGTGGGTCACCTGGGTTCCCAGGTACACATTTCCTTTCTTCTATTTTAATGTTTTTCAACCTTGGGAACTTGAAGATGTGAGGACCTCGACATTCTAGGAGTTAAGTCCAATATCTTCAAGATGCCAAGATTGAAAAACACTGCTCTATTTGAATTAGTCTGATGTGGTGATTATTGCCCCAGTGTTACTTGGAGCTTTTGGTTGGGATGCCTTTCTGTCATTTCAGTTGTTAGAAAACTCAGGAGCTATGCTGGAAGAACTCAGAGAGAGAACACCTGCATTTGAAGGTGTTTCTGGGTGAAATACAGAGGACTAGTTATTACTGGCTATTATTCGGGGCTTGTCTTACAATAAGTTTGCATCAAATCTTCTTCAGAATGAACCCTTCCTTTTAGGTATGTTTTGAACGTATGTTAACATTTTTCTTCTATTCATCAATCCAGGACCTCCTGGTACAATGGGCCAGTCAGGCCGTCGTGGTACTCCAGGTAGAACTGGACCACCTGGACCCAAAGGAGAAAAAGGATTTCAAGGGCAAAAAGGTACTACAATAAGGAGTGGTGAACTTATTATAAGAAGATGGAATGGAATATTTGGATTTTGTCTTGTACCTGGCCATAATCATGGAAATATTGTGTATATTTGACACAGTTTGTCGGTGGATAGGTTCACAAATATTTCTAATTATTATTTTTTAAATTAATTTCTGCATAGGTTTACCTGGATTGCTTGGATCTCCTGGTATAAAGGGTCTTCCTGGATTCCCCGGAAGCTGCATAACTAGTCCACTGAAAAGAAGCTTCATTTTTTCCCGGCACAGTCAGTCAACAAACATTCCTACATGTCCATCTGGGACAACTCACATCTATAGTGGCTACTCTCTTCTTTTTGTTCAAGGAAATGAACAAGCACACGGACAAGACCTCGGTACTTTTATACTTCATTTTATTTTTTTCTTAATAAGATAGCACATAAAGTTTGCTGTGCAAAAGCAAGCATTTCATGTCCTGGTTAAAATAACAAATCCAACAGTGCAATCCTAAACATAGGTCTTAATTGGTGAATTCCCAGAGAATTGTGACTACATCTGCATCTTAAGGATGAATCTTCCCTCTGCAGCACTTTCAGGGTATAGAAGACAGTATATATGTCAAGAATAACTACCAGCATAAGCAATAGCACTTAGACTTATATACCATTTCATAGTGCTTTACAGCTCTAAGCGGTTTACAGAGTCAGCATATTGCCCCCAACAATCTGGGTCCTCATTTTACCGACCTCGGAATGATGGAAGGCTGAGACATCCTTGAGCCAGCAACCTTAAGCATTATTCTTTAATTTCTTTATGTACTGTTTTAGAACTCTATGAGCTGATTATTTCAAAATCCCTGAGAAAACACCGAGGAGAAAAAAAAAACACATTGTCACATTAACAAATGTATATGTTTTCTAGCTATTTTATTTTAATGCATGTCTTCCAATTGCAAATTAAACATTGATTTACCTAGAGCAGTGGTGGCGAACCTATGGCACGCGTACCAGAGGTGGCACTCAGAGCCCTCTCTGTGGGCACATGCACCGTCGCCCCAGCCCAGCTCCATTGCGTTTCTCCATTGCGTTTCTCACCATCGTTTGCAGGGAAATAAAAGTTTGTGGGACTAAAAAAAATGCACGAAACAGCATTCCGCCTTCGTCATGGTACATTTGCTGTTGTTGCCTCCATGGCCTGCCCGCTGCTCTTGCAGCGCCTTGCGCAGTGTTGCGGAGAAAAATAATTAGAGGTGACATGATCTTGTTTCCCTGCTCTCAATTCTCAATAATAAGACCGGAGTCCAGGAAAGAATAAAAGTAATATATTTGCATAACAAAAATAAGAACATCTAAGTCTGTGTCTACATGGT
The DNA here is from genome assembly GCA_003457575.1 of Thermophis baileyi. Classification (NCBI taxonomy): domain Eukaryota; kingdom Metazoa; phylum Chordata; class Lepidosauria; order Squamata; family Dipsadidae; genus Thermophis; species Thermophis baileyi. The sequence continues at coordinate 2,724,842 of QLTV01001459.1, forward strand.
GAAGAACAAAGAGAACAAAGGAAAGATTAACACATGCGCAGTACAGGTATCACATGAGAACTTCATATCAGTATACAGTGTCATTTCAGAATAGGAGTCCTGCTGACAAATTAAAATGAACGTAGTGACAAACCCCTTNCGGAGTCCAGGAAAGAATAAAAGTAATATATTTGCATAACAAAAATAAGAACATCTAAGTCTGTGTCTACATGGTGAAGAACAAAGAGAACAAAGGAAAGATTAACACATGCGCAGTACAGGTATCACATGAGAACTTCATATCAGTATACAGTGTCATTTCAGAATAGGAGTCCTGCTGACAAATTAAAATGAACGTAGTGACAAACCCCTTCTTTGTCAGTAGGGCGAATATTCAGTTATCCATCAAAACATCAATTAAGGCACATCATCTCACGCAGGTATTCATGCTGCGCTGCTGGTAATGGTTTGGTAAGCATGTCAGCAATTTGATCACATGTAGGTATGTACTGAAATTTTACATATCCTTGTTTAACCAACTGTTTAATATTTTTATAACGAATGTCAATGTGTCTGGACCTAGTTCCCGTGAAACGTGAATCAGAATTACAAACTACTGATTGATTATCTTCCATCAC
>QLTV01001459.1:2741026-2816831 GCA_003457575.1 Thermophis baileyi
CATCACTAGCCTTTCCAAGGCTTTCATAACTACAGATGTTAGCGCAACTGGTCTGTAGTCGTTCAGTTCCTTGCTGGTGGGCTTCTTCGGCACTGGGATGATAGTAGAGCGTTTGAAGCAAGAAGGAACATAGCACATCTCTAGCGTTGAAGATTCGGGTGAAGATGGGGGCCAATTGGTCAGCACAGACTTTTAAGCAAGAAGGAGTTATCTTGTCTGGGCCTGGAGCTTTTCCTGGTTTTTGTCTGTGAAATAGGTCTTGCACTTCCTTTTCTGTGATCACTAGGGGTTGTGAACCCAATGATATGGGGTCAGTTGTAGGAGGCTGTTAAGGGTGTCATTTTATTATAGGTATGCCAGAAAGGACAGGAGAGCCATCTGGCTGGGATGCTTTAATTGGATTCTTGCACTAAACAGAGGATTGGACTTAATGACTTAAATGGCCTTTCCAGCTCTGTGATGCTATAATTCATTTACCCTCCTTAGTACTGCTTTGACTGTTACCTTTATATTTATAGGCAGAATGCAGCTGAACGCCAGGTGCTGACCTGTGCCAAAGATAGTTGCTCTCCTACCCAGCTGGGAAGTTGTTATTAACCAGGGTGAAAAACAAGGGCCTTAGATAAAATGGATTTACCATTCAGTCATTAACTGCACAACAGAGTTCTGAGATACCTTAAGTAGTAGCAAATTTATTGCTGAATAAATTTGTGTGAAGCAACATGTTTCATCAGAAATATCGAATGTAGTTTTGGGAACCACTATAAAGACATGCAACAATTGATGGAGTGGGAGGGGAGAAGGAAAGGTGAGATACAGAATTGTCATAAATACTGGCTTTCACTTAGATTCTATTCATACATCTCAGCCTATGCTGATTGGAGTTTTAAATATATCCTTACAGCACATTGAAAGGCAGACATTCTAGTGGTTCAATTCTTGGTCAAATAAATGATATTGGATATTAGCAATAGCAACACCTCAGAATAGGTGAATTATCTTGGCAGGAAACTTGTGTGGTTATACAAATCACAATTTTCTACCATTCTCATTGCCCCTTTTGAAATAGACCAAAATAGTTGACTCTCCTAATCCACTAAGTCAGGGGTGTCAAACTCGCATCGTCACATCGTCGTCATGTGACGTATCGTGACTTTCCCCCCCCTTCGCTAAACCGGGGGTGGGTGTGGCCAGTGCGTGATGCATCTTGCCCGTGGGCCACGAGTTTGACACCCCTGCACTAAGTTATATTTCTGATACCAATTTAGCAAAAATTTGTAACTCAATACTTAGATTCCTCATATTTCCTATTAATTCTACCGCATTTGTACTTAAATAAAATTGAGTAGTGTCCATTTTTCTTTGTAACTATTATCTGATGGGCTATATCTGGTGGAGATTTTGTGCTATTTTAGCATATCAACTGGTTCTGTGTTTGCACAACATTATAATCCAGAAATCTAGTGAAGCTTGGCTTTTTCATGAGCAGCAGTAAACTGAGAATTTAACAAAAGTAAACAGAATTTGACAAAAACCATTTCAGGTATGTTTAAATCAGGATCCTTGGTTTATTTCTATAAGAACATACCGTACTTAGGCTTATAATTTCATTTATTGGAGAAAGTAACACACCAGGATTGTGTTCATGTATAATGCTAAGCCATGGTTTTTCAGAAGCTAGTGACTTGATTGACATAAATTGCTAAACCATGATGTTGGCTTTAAATTTCAAGTTAAAGCAAGAACAAGAAAACATACTTCTATCTCAGTTTAGATATGAAACTAATCCTTTGGTAGCAAGTCCTTAATTTATTTAGCTGCCAAATTTCAATTCCACAAGAGTCATGGAACCTGGATTTTTGACACATTCTCTTAAGTTAAGCTATTTGAAATTCCTTGATTCAAAGATTATTGCCCTATGACGCACCTTTTTGCCCAGTTAAAGATTATGGGAATGAGATTTTTAGTAGTACAGATAGTCCTCGACTTACAACAGTTCATTTAGTGATTGTTCAAACTTACAATAGCACTGAAAAAAGTGACTTAAGACTGTTTTTCATGCTTATGACTGTTGCAGCATCCCCATAATCACATGATCAAAATTCAGATGCTTGTCAATTGACTCATATTTATGACAGTTGCAATGTCCCTGGGTCATGTGGTCCCTTTTTGTGACCTGACAGTCAGAGTCAATGGGGAAGCCAGATTCATTTTAACAATTGTGTTACTAACTTAACAACTGCAGTGATTCACTTAACAACTGTGGCAAGAAAGGTCATAAAATGGGGCAAAACTCAATAATTGTCTCGCTTAGCAAAAGAAATTTGGGGCTTAATTGTGGCCATATGTCAAGGACTGCCTGTATATAGATAGATGATTAACTAGTAATGATTAAACTTGTTATAGTGATCTCAATCCAGATGATGTCACATGTGCTTCATTTTAATGTGATCTGTATAAGGCGACATAATTTATAGAAAAAAAAGCCAGACAGCCAACTCCATATATTTAATGTATTGTATTCTCTTTGTGGGATTTACCTATTCCATAGGCTTAAATAGTTATATTCTGCATCTTATCTTTGCAGTTGCTAGGATAAAAGCCTAGAAGAAGGCAAGTACTAAGCGTTTAGTCATAATTAGATACAGGTTATTTTTTGTTAAATATGGATTAATTTTTTCAAAGATTTAGGAGTTGTGTTTAAGTCTTCACTAGTTTTATTGTGAATTGTAATTCCGCTCTTCTAAAAATCAGAGTTGAGAATTTAAAAAAGTAATGACATTTGTGAATTTGTGTAAATTTTTAAATATTTGGAAGCTATTTGGCATATTCTTATCAAATTCATATTATAGAATACATAGATATCATTTAAAATGTCCTTAGTAATATTTTATTTATAATCTGCCTAATACTTCTTTCTGTTCTTCTTTTTCCCGTTACAGCTTGAAAAGCAATTGTCATGCTGTCTTATGTAGAAAAGTTCCACTGTATAATCATATTGTTCTGTAAAATAAACAGTGCTATAGTGTAGTAATATTAATACATTGCAAGCAAACTTCAGAATGAGCAAGCGAACAAGGGGTGAAATTCCTTTAGGAAGGTTAGTGAAAGTTGAAGAATTACACTTGTACTTATTCTAGTGAGTAGTTGTAGTATCGTGTATTACAATGTGACTGTTTTGCATAAATGTTCTTTGGCCAGATAGATCTCCTTTCTTTCCAAATTAAAATTATATATACTTTTACCTTTTCTTCTGTAGTTGGATTCAAGAATCCATAAGATCTCCAGGTGGTTTTCCATTTGGGAAATAAAAAGGTCCAGATCTTTTTATACACAAGACGTTTTTGTCAAATAGTCTTCAAAACATAAGTCTTAAATTGAGAGGTTAGATAACAACCATAAGCTGATATCTAAAATGAACATCCTGAAACTGAAATTTTTGTATTTTCCCAGATATTCTGAAACATGCATGCATTAAATTTTGTTATACATATATGTATTATATTTTAAATGAAATGGTTAAAAATCAGAATCTAAAGTGTAAATTGAGTAGGTGATGTAGTTAATAGTAAATATAATTTTAGAGTCAAGTTTTATATAATTGTGGTAATGTTTTAAAAATAAATAACTCTGCAGAGAGTCCAATTTGGAATCTGATTTAGATAGTGTGGCATTTTAATACTTTTCATTTCTCTCTAGTCTTGAATGGATCAAACCTTGTGCTTATTTTCTGCTTGTTGTATAATCTTTCACTGCCAAGCAGGACTAGAGCACTGATCAGCAACAATTTAATATCTTATCACTCTTAACCTGAAATGTTACTTAGATTGTTTACTTATTTTAAGTAAGCATTATTGATTTGGCTGTATTGATTTTCTCACTGAGTGCCCTTTTTTTAGTAATATACTATATTTTCCAAAACACTCTTGTTTGTATGTAGACAAATACTTGTTCTAATATGAGAATTTGAAATATTTTTCCAGGTGATTTTCAGAAATTTAAAATCAGTTTTCTATAAACATTTATGTATTCTGCTTGTATCATCAAAAGGAAAAAATTTCTTTTTAGAAGAAACATTTGGATTTCATTGCAATTATAAAGATAGCTTCCATATAATTATGTCATGTGTTCTTCTCGACAAGCATAGTATATATGTGTGGATATATACTGTATATATATACTATGTGTATATATATATATATATATTATGTATGTGTATATATACACATACATACTGTGTATGTGTATATATATGTATATGTATATGTATATGTATATGTATATGTATATATACAGTATGTCACAGAAGTGAGTACACCCCCTCACATTTTGTAAATATTTTTTATATTTTCATGTGACAACACTGAAAAAATGACACTTGGCTACAGTGTGAAGTAGTGAGTATACAGCTTGTATAACAGTGTAAATGTGCTGTCCCCTCAAAATAACGCAACACACAGCCATTAATATCTAAACTGCTGGCAACAAAAGTGAGTACACCCCTAAGTGATAATGTCCAAATGGGGCCCAAGTAGCCGTTTCCCTCCCTGGTGTCATGTGACTCATTAGTGGTACAAGGTCTCAGGTGTGAAGGGGAGCAGGTGTGTTAAATTTGGTGTTATCGCTCTCACTCTTTCATACTGGTCACTGGAAGTTCAACATGGCACCTCATGGCAATGAACTCTCTAAAAAAATGAAAAAACAAATTGTTGCTCTACATAAAGATGGCCTAGGCTATAAGAAGATTGCCAAGACCCTGAAACTCAGCTGTAGCATGGTGGCCAAGACCATACAGCGGTTTAACAGGATATGTTCCACTCAGAACAGGCCTCGCCATGGTCGACCAAAGAAGTTGAGTGCCCGTGCTCAGCGTCATATCCAGAGGTTAGCTTTGGGAAATAGACACTTGGGCCCCATTTGGACATTATCACTTAGGGGTGTACTCACTTTTGTTGCCAGCAGTTTAGACATTAATGGCTATGTGTTGTGTTATTTTGAGAGGACAGCACATTTACACTGTTATACAAGCTGTATACTCACTACTTTACATTGTAGCCAAGTGTCATTTCTTCAGTGTTGTCACATGAAAAGATATACTTAAATATTTACAAAATGTGAGGGGGTGTACTCACTTCTGTGACATACTGTATAAATAAAAAATTCAACATCTGTGCTAAACAGGTCAAAGTTCAGTTTGAATATGACTAGAAATTGAAACAAAAACTCATTTGGATACTCAGTTATATTGTCATGATGGTTTTAATATTTAATCCTTGTATGTCACTGCTATAAGATGGATAGTTTTATAAATTATTTAAATAAGTAGTTTTATTCTATAGAATTCTGGGCCTGAAGGATATATTCATAACAAATTCATAGTAGTGATTTTTTTTTCTCCACAAGGAAATCTTTTGTCCGGGCAAATTGGACATTTATAAAAGGCATTTTCTTTTGTTCTGCTGAAGATTTTGCTGCAGTTTCTTGAACCACAGTATATCTTGGAGTCATGCTCCAAGAAATACTGCAACTCAGCCTGAGCTTCATCATATAGACTTGTCTTTTGTAATATTAACAAGGCACCTTTGGCCACCTCATAAAACATCTAATTTTATTCAAGCCTTTTCTGGTTCTAACCCAGCAGATTTCAGTGGGTTAATCCTGATCTGCTATCTTTCTACAGTGACTTATCACAATTGGATGTAGAGGAGACTGCTTTGAAATGGTTCTGCTCCTCTCTAGACAGCTATTTTGACTCCATAATAGTTTAGAAGCCTGTACAGATCAATTTATTGCTATGTTGTTTTTCATCTTTATTGAAACAATAAAGTAATGGGGCAAAGACTGGACTGGCTTAATCAGTGCTGTATACACACAAGGTAGTTCTTGACTTACAACCATAATTGAACCCAAAATTTCTGTTGCCAAGCAAGGCAGTTAAGTGAGTTTTGCCTCATGTTACAACCTTTTTGCCACAATTGTTAAATGAATCACTGCAGTTAAGTGAATCATGTGGTCGTTAAGCGAATCTGGCTTCCCTTTCTGACTTTGCTTATCAGAAGCCAGCTGGGACCTTAAGACAGTGCAACTGTCATAAATACATGCCAGTTGCAAAGTGCCCGAAGTTTGATCACATGACCCTGGGGATGTTGCAATAGTCGTAAGTGTGAAAACTGTTCATAAGTCCCTTTTTCAGTGCTTCAGTAACTTCAAACGATCACTAAACAAATGGTTGTCAGTCGAGGACTACCTGTACAGCTCTGTTTTTCCTTTTGAATTGGGAAAGGGAGGACAGGGCTGATCCCTGGCTATGGTATTGGAGTGGGGGTTGCCAACGACTGAAGCTCAAGCCAAAGAAGCTAGAAGGTTAATGAATAATTCCACAGTCAGAAGAATTCAATCTATTTAGTTACATATAGAGAGAATAAGTCAATAGTTTCAGAGTATTCCTAGGTCTTTCATTATCAATTAAGACTAAAGTGAAATTTAATGCATGCTCCCTTTTACCAACCATAGCTAATATTCCAGTTAGAAACTGGCAATTTTCTTTTTAATTTTTGCAAAGTTGTATACACCAAGCTGTTTTTTAAGACTGCCTGGATACTTAAATTAGTTTAGAATACAACTGTCATCTGGTACCAGGCATATTATGACTTTTCATTGGTTTTGATACTCAATGAAAATGCCTGATTTTGAGATACAGATTCTATATTGTAGTACCTAACACAAGTCTCCCTTCTTAAGTCATCCATAGCAGCCTTTCTTCATATGTTTTTTCATGCCAAAATTCAGAAAACAGACAAAATATGGAAACCTTTTTCTTGTAGATTCCATTCTATTCCTTGCATAGCCCCTACTTTTAATCCTTATCTTAGGTTGTTATTTTTTTCTACATCTTTTAAATATATTTTATTTTTTTGCAAAATGTATTTAACTGTACTAGAGTTGTGATATGTCAATAGATAGAGTATGTCAATGTTTTTGCCACAATCTATCTGCCGTTAGCCTGCTTAAGATTTGTGATGTTAGTATCTTAGTCATGTTTCTAAATTGATTGCTCTGTAGTGGCAATTTGCTCCTTAATATTTCATGCTACTCTTCTAAAAACAGATGATGTCCAGATTTTCCTATATAACATTGGGATCCCAATGATTAATAGAAAGGGCATCTCTAGCAGAAATTTATATCCAGTGTTAAATCACACAGACTTGACAGTTGAATAAGTTAATAGGCTACAATAGATAAACTTGTATTGTGAAAGAGACTTTGAAGAAAAACTTGTTATCATATGCAATATAAATCATTGTATGCTAAAAACATGTTACTGTTGATATATAATTTGAATTGCTTCATCTTGTGTTAGGATGAGCACAGCAGCATTCCCATCTCCAGCTGCCGAAATGGCAGAAATGAATCGAATTCAGTATGAAATTGAATATACCGAAGGGATCAACCAGAGAATGAGAGTTCCAGAAAAACTCAAGGTAGCACCACCAAATGCTGACCTTGAGCAAAGTTGTCCTGAAGGAGGGCTTCCAAATGCCAGTGTAACAATGCAGGTGCCAGAGCGGATTGTAGTAGCAGGTATGTTTAGCTTTAGATGAGGAGTTCTTAACCTAATTATCCTTACGATGGATTTCAGGGCTTTCATGAATTTCAATGGAAAAATAAACACAACTCTTTTTTCAAATGTATGATATGTTTATTTTTTAATACTTTGATAATTGCATTTGAGCATAACTAATTTATTTTGTAATACGGTCTATGTCTTTTATGAATTTAAATACATTTCTCTGAGGAGGGGTTTATAGAGTTCACCAGTCTTTCCATGCAAACCATGACACAATAAAACCCCTTTCTTTCTTTTATCAGCTCTGTATCTATCTACTGCATATTATACATGGGTGTATAGTGTATTGTGTATATTATTAAAAATGGTATCTGTAAACAAATACGTAGTGATTCCAAAAACATTGCCTACAATCACTAGATGATCTTATGCTTAGGATCTCTCAGTAAATTTATATTTGAAGTTAAATATAAAGCACCATGTTTCTGCAGTCCATTGTAGCACAACGAAAAACTTAATGTATTATTGACTTGAAACTTAACTCTTTTCAGGTAATAGTGAAGACATTCCACTTTCTAGGCCCCCAGATCTAGATCTTCTACAGTCAACTCCATTCAAGTCTCTGTCGCTGAAAACACCTCCCCGTGTTATTTCACTTAGTGATCGTCCACTAGATTTTCTGGACCTAGAGAGACCTCCTCCTCACACTCCTCAGAATGAAGAGGCTAGTATACTTCTTTTCTTCCTTGCTAATATCACATTTTGCTAATATCATATTTTATTTTAATATTTTATTAAAGCCCAAAACAAAACATCGAAAATGTTCTACATGATAATCCTATTCAGAATACAGAGGGTTCTTGAATTACAATGACAATTGGACCAGAATTTATGTCTCTAACTGATGCAATCATGTAGTGCAATGTCACACAACTGCATTGCTTAGCCATGGCAATCCCTGCAATCCTGCTGCAGTTGCTAAGCAAGGATTGTGGGTCATTAAACAAGCAACTACTTGCAACTTCCTGCCAACTTCCAACAACCATAGTCAGTGGGGAAGTCCACAAGAAGTTGCAAGTCCTAGGAGATTTGCAAGCAGGCTGGTAGGTAGGTAAGTGACTTCTGGTGGGCGAGGGTGCACAAGGTACAAGTAGTGGGGGAAGCAGGGCACTAGCGTGGTGGGTGGATGCTGCTGGATGGATGAAGTACAAGTGGCCGAGGAGGGTGTGAAAGTGGCCAGGGAGTCACAGCACACGCATAGCAAAGTGTGGAGGCTGTGCAGGTGGCTGGCATTGTACAAGCACAGAGGAGCTGTGTGTGTGTGTGGGGGGGTGTACAAGTGGGGGAGACTTCCTCAAACAATTTGCAACCTTACCTGCGAGTTTCCCTATATTGACTTTGGGGGAAGAGAAGGTCACAGATCATGCTCATGTGACATGGAATGGTGCAAACTTCATAAGTGTGAACCAGTTGCCAAGCACCCAGATCATGATTATGTAACCATGAGGGTGCAGGATGACTGGAAGTTTGAGGAACAATTTTAACCACCATTCATTCAGCAGCATCATAACTCTCAACGGTCATTGAATATGTGGTCGTTACCTGAAGACCACGTAGAGTATAAAATTTATTCAATATGAATCTTGAATAAGAGTGAAGATATTATCAGAGTGTATAAAATAAACTGATTATTTGTTCTCATTTCACTAGTATTCCTTCTATAATATTGCATGTTAATAAAATTGTTTAAAGAGCTCTGTTGAGATTAAGAAGCTGAAAGAAAATTAATGTATGCCTTTTTAAATGTTTTGATATATCTTTGTTAACAGAAACAGACTTCTAAGTTAAAGGAGTCACAAATAATTTTCGTCATTTTAATAACTGTTTATTATACGTAGTTTCTACACAGTAGATTACTAGTGTTGAAAGTATATATCATTGTACATTATTTCAAAGATGAGCTTCTATTAGTTTTTGCAAACTAATATGGAAGGTTGAGGTTCAGAATACAACAGGTTACTCTGAGACCATCCTGGTGAGTTAATTATAAAAGTGGGAGCTATGCCATCGTTCACACTCTTTACAACTGTTCATCCATTTTTATTTCCATGTGCCAAAGTTTAATACCCTAAAGTAGCACTTGAAATCCTTTTTTAAGTTAAACTTTATATAGTTGTAGTAATATATAATTAGGCATATAGGCACTAATTCACTAATTCTAAGGTGATGTGATGGAATGTAGTGAGGACGGGGAGGGAGGGGGTGTACTCCAGAGGGAGAAGGGGCAACTCAGCCCAGATATCATGTATATGAGAGAGAGGGTGAAGACAGTCCCTCCCTAATAGTTCACCAAGTACATTGTAGGTGCAGATAGTAGAGTCTTTAGTCTGGCATTATAGGTGTGAAACAATTCAGCTTGGAAGAATTGCTATGTACCGGTATCATTCTTGGGTTTGGGCCTGACAGGCATATCATCTTAATCTCCATCTTTACTGGGTTAACAATAAATTATAGGTATCTGACATTGCCCTTATTTAATTCAGGATTTAAGTGCTTATGCATGAGTGACAGACATTCAGTTTCTAAGTACAGAGCTGATAACTGACTCATAAAACTTTTATTTGCCCATAATTTATTTAATGATTTATCTTGATATCCATCTACAAAAACAGTCTGAAGAATTGCTATTGGCTTTATACTATTATAGAAGTTTAGAAGAAAAGAAGCTATCAGATCGAGATTTACTGAGTCTGGAAATAGATACTACACGAACTAGTAGAATTCTATTCTATTTTTATTTTTTGTTAGAGAATATAATAGCAGAACCTTGAAATCTGATGAAGATTCTCCCCCCCCCCTTTTATATCAAAGAGAAGCAGGACGGGGTAATCAAGGGTTGTTTTTTTTCCATCCCTTCCTAAGCTGATGTCCTATAATGGTCATTGGATTTCTTTTTCATTGCTATCTCCATATTCCTCAGCATTGGGAATCTTGATTTATATGAAATGCTACATGAGATTTCCTGGTTACCTAGCTGTTCTAGGTTACAGGAATAATCAAGCAGGAACAATCGGGCAGTGTGTACTAGAACATTTATTCACTTTCAATAAGCTGAACTTTCTCTGAATTCTTAGTATTATATACGAATCTACACACTTAATATGAATCTGGGTTAGAGTTATTTGTGAATTACACATTTTCAAAATCATGATTGCTAAAATATAGGGGATCGTTGTATGAAATAATGATCTTACATTCTAACAGATAATCCATTATTTAAAAAGCTTGCATTAGTCAAAATCACTTGCCTACTACATTAAGCTAGTTATTAATGCTATTAATACAGTAAAATACTATCTTTGATTTGGACCTTTTTTTCCCCCCCTGGCAGATTCGGTCAGTAGGAAGGCTGAAAAGAGAACGTTCCATGAGTGAAAATGCAACTCGTCAGAATGGCCAGTTGATGAGAAATGAAGCAGTGTGAGTAGAAAAGGATTATGAATGCATCTGTAAATGAAACCTGATCTGTGTTTTTTCTTAGTTCTTGATTAGGAAATGCTTTCAAGTGTTTATTTGATCTATTTACAGCCCTTTGATATTAGCCTTGAGGCTCAAAATTGATCTTACCTGTTTGTAAATAATGCAATGAAAAAGTTAAAGAGCTACAGCTGCTATTTTTAATTCTTTGGATTTCTTTGCTCTCATTTTTTAATGTACAAGGAATGATACTAGGCAGTTGCATCCATATTTTTGCTTCATAACAATAAATTAGGATAACTTAAACACTCATCAGTCTCTTCATTGCATTGGGATAATGCAGCGAGTTGAGCGGCAAACAAATTTAATAACTAAATAAACTACATGTATGAAGTCCTGTGATATATTGCAACCTTAATCTTTAAAGCACACCTAAATCAAGGGTACCTTCTTGGTATCCAGCATATTAGTTGTTTTATTTTTAGATCTTCTAATTACATAAAAAGGAGAGCTAGGACCTTTAATTCCATTTCCTCCCAAGGATGTCTATATGGCCCACAAATTCATTTTTAGAAAATAAAAAGTGGATATTGATTCTCCTTTATTGGAGAAGCAAGTACTTTCCCAATAAAGTCAACAAAAGTGTTAGGGAAGTTATAGATGTCCAGAGGGAGATGGTTGGCAGCAGCCGTGCCTGATTTGTAATTTGTATGTTTTCTGACTGGCTGTGTTTATCATGACAGCCATTTTATGAATATGTAAGCTATCCTACCATGGCAGCCATTTTAAAAATGTGCCCCCAATATGATGTTAATGTTATAGGTGTTCCCCTGAATAATTTCTTAAAGGTTTTCCATCTTGTTTCTTTCACCTGCAATTGGGGAAAAGGAGGAAGCTAGATGAAGCAACTAACTAAATACATGAAGCATATTTAAAGATGTTATATTCCAGTGATGGCGAACCTTTTCAGCACCAAGAAAAGGGAGCATGCACGCACGCTTCACACGCTTGTTGGGGCCGCAACCTGGAAGAGGAGCTGCCCAGGGGGCATGCACGTGCCGGAAAATGAACTTCCAGTTTCCGGCACGTGCATGCACGCCGGCCAGCTAGTCTTCCGATAACTGGCATGCATGCGCGTGCGACGATCAGCTGGCTGGCGTGCATACTCACGCCGGAAAACGGAAGACCAGCTCTTCCAGTTTCCAGCACTGCCGCATGCACAAAGGCCAGCTGATTGTCACGTGCGCATGCGCGCCAGAAACCCGGAAGAGGAACGGGCGACGCCGCATGTGCCAGGCGACATGGCTCCGCATGCCACTTTGGGCACACGTGCCATAGGTTCGCCATCACGGTTATATTCAAAGGATAAACATTCCAGATACATAACTAAAAGATGTGTTAGATCAGCGCCCCCCAACCTTTTGGGCACCAGGGATCAGTTCCATGGAGAGAGATTTTTCTGTGCCCTGGAGCGGGCATGATTTCATGTGCTGCCTGCATCCCGCAGATGGGGCTTTGCTTGTTTGCATGGCCCGGTTGCTGGTGTGCCACAGACCGGTGCCAGTCCACAGACCAGGGATTGGGACCCCTATGTTAGATGACAACTATTCTAAAACTTTGTCCAGTCAAAACCAATTTTAAAGATAAAGAACCATGAGATAATAAAGCAAAAATCTTGAGATTGCCTACCAGCTGATAGCATTTGAACTGAGCAGCTATATCAGTCATCTGATGACATTGGGGTGAGGTATATTATATTCCATTGTAAGGATTGGATATTGTTTCTAAATTTGTCTTTATCATCTCATTTGCATTTGCTAATATAAATATTTTCTATTGGTGTCACTTTTTTTGCAAGTAAATGATTCATAACTATATACATTTTCTAAATACATCTGGAATAATTACAAGTAGTTCTTGTACCTTCTCTTCTTCACATGACATCTTATGATTTCAATTAGATATTTCACACAGGCTGCAAGAGTTTTTATTGATGTTTTAATCTTTAGTTTTAGATATATAAACTGTTACCTTTATTGTCCTAATTTATTATCCAGCATTTTTACAAAAACCCATGCTTTTCCTCTGTTAGAGATGCTTATATATATATTTGTAGGTGGAACTGTTTGTGCTCTAGTAAATTAACTATATGCAATTCTAGCATGTTAGTTGTAATAATGAAAAATTCTGTGTCCAAACCTTATCAGCTTAGAAGAATTTTTTAGTTCCATTTTTTTTGTCTATCTAATGAATAATATTATTTTTTATGTTGTCATCATTGCATTTGTCCCATAATGGTGTGTGTAAGTGCCTTACCTGATCATCTTTTGACATAGACTGATACTTAAATGCTCCCCCAAACTAATAATAACTAGATGAAAGAAGTGATGAGCAACCATGATGCCTTTTCTGCTAATTAATTTAAAGAGAACACTTTCCAATACTCAGAACTGTTCTTCGTGCTAGCACAATATTGAGACTGACTGGAAAATAAAAATATCATAGTACCAGTCGTCTTTTATAGCTAAAAATGAAATACAAGTATGTTCACTAAAAATTGATTATTCACTGTTTACTGTCAACATTTGTTTGGTTATGTTATCTGAAATGAAGCTTATTGAATTATATTGCACACATACATATATGGCGTGCATGTGTGTGTGTAATAAAATCAGATATAAACGTAATTCATCTTGTGGGTTAATTCTAGAACTGTGGGATTTTATTTCTCCCCAATAAATATTATATTCTGATTAGTAGTAGCTGGGATGGAAGAGAGATACTGTTTATATTTTCCTTTCCACAAATAAGATGTATCTATTCAAGTTTTCAGGGCTGTTATTATACTTTATCCCATCTTTTTTATATATAATTAAAGGTGGCGACTTAATGGTTGCCAAATATTCTATCACATGCCTAATATAGGTCAGTTTAGAAAAATGCAATGTGTGTAATTTGAATCATATCTTTGATTCATTAGTCTTTGAGTCTCAGTGCTTTTGAATAAGGCCATACACTTTAGATTTTATGGCCATAGATTCTTTGCAAATATTATATACATGTGTGTAGAGTCAGACTTATTTCTTCAATATGTTGTACAGTATCTACATATAAAGATTTATAATGTTAAACTGTTGTCAGCAAATTATGTGAAATGGTAGGCTTTGTACAATCATTTTAGAGATCTTTGTTACATTAAACTAATGATAAATAAAAATGGAAGCTTTATCGTTAATACAACTGTAATGGAAAAGATAAATGTAGAATAGTTTTGTGCAGAAAGGCCAGTCTTGGTTTGCATGTTAATAACATTATTTTTTTGGAACTTCAAGCTGAAAAATATTACATACATGCTTATATGTTTAATTTCCACAATTATGGGAAATTTGATATCACTTGTTATGTTAGTATTAATATGGTCTATTTCTTTGTAAGTGTCTTTATGTAAATGATTCCTAAGTTAATCCATATATATATATGTTCCTTAAAGTATATGTCATCCAAAAACTAGGGAAGGCTGTTAACTCATAGCTGCCCATTGCTTTGTTTGTATTGGGTTTAAAATTCACGTTCCACAAAGAAAATAAGCTGGGAAAAATCTCAAATTCTTGATAGCCACTGCCAGTCAAAATAAATGGTACTGAACCAGTTACTTGGTTTAACATAAATTCATTTATTTTGTTTTCACAGGTGTTTTTGTTATGAATTGTAATGTCAGAGTTCTGCGGTTTCAAACACTATATGTATTTACAGTAATCAACCTTGCAGAGGCTCATGGGGAAATATTTGTGATAATAAAGCAATAATTTAGGTATTTTTAAATGTATAAACTCATTTACTCACAGCTACAAGTGAGGCCAAGTTTAAAGCATTTTAAAATTTATAACAGGTTACTATACTGAGAAATTTAAGAAGGAGTCATTGTCCCTCCAGCCAGATCTATTGCCAAGAGCTTTATTTATTTTAGTTAGATTTTTTTTAGATCATAGATAGCAAAATTTTCCAGGTGGAAAGCAGGAAATATACAAACAATCCAATTTAACAGAAAGGAAGAAGGAAGGAAAAGAAAGAGAGAGAAAGAAAGAAAAAGAAAGAAGAAAGAAAGAAAGAAATCTACTTAGCTGAAAGAATATTGGGGGCTCCAGTGTAATTTAGACCTCAAAACAAATAGATCATAGTCTGATATCAAAAATAAATTAAGATTATAATACATTTTAAGAATTCATAAAATTTAACTGATTAAAAAATACTTTAAATGGACAAGTTAGATTGTCCGTCACCAGAAAAGGAATATATAAATATTACAATTACCTGAAAGGAAGATGGTCCAGAATTTAAGTTGAACTACACTTCCCAACAAAAAGTTAAGGTTAAAAAAAAGTGTTTCTGTTATCATTTTCTCAATCTAAGTTAAACCAAGAGCAGTTATCTAAGAAAATATAGTCTTTCAGGTAAATCCTATAGTAAATACATAAACATCATGTGTAGGCCTTGTATTTTGCTTAAAATAGTTAGCTGCTAATGATATTCAAAGTCATAAGATCAGAGAAATCCACAAAACTGAGCTTATTTCCTTGGAAGAATGCTCTTGTTTATATATTATTCAGGATTGTGCTGGCAGCTTTTCAAGTTTGTCTTTTATGTAAAACATGAGTAGAAGCTGTCGGCATTATTTCATATGGCTATAATTTCAAAATGTAATTTAAATATAATCTTAGTTTACGGACCAGTATCTCTTTGTATAAAAAATAAAATGTAGTTTCAGTTTAGGATCTCTAATAGAAATATTCACAAATACCTGTATAGCAAATTTCCATTCTGTGCATTATTTTTGAAAGATTTTGCTTCAGAATAAATGCTTGAATGTATTTTGCTTATTTGGGATATGTCCAGAAGTTATCATCAGAGCCTCTGCTGTCTTAGTTATTTCTTTTGCAGTCTATTTATTTTTATAATCTCCACAAAGCTTTATTTATTTATTTTGCAAAAAGCAAATATCATTATAGTTTTATCTAAACTTCATATCTGAGAGCAGTTTCAGAATAGCTCCCTTCTACAGTTTAAAATGATTCAATATTCGAGCCTATGGTATTTTATACTGTATAGCAGGTTTTAATCAAAATCACATGCTTTGCAGTATGTCATTCCTATAAGAAAGAGGGAACACTGCATGTGTTGTATCATCTCTTGAAAATGTTTCTCTTCTCTCCCATTGAGATGGAAAGGGAGTTATCAGATCTAGATGAAAAACTAGGATCAATCTTCTGATAAAGTAATTATAACTGAATTAAATGTTATGAATTTCAGTAGGTTTCCCAATACAGTAGATCAGAATCTATCTCTGGGAATTCATTAGTGATTTTGTGTTTGTGTTTTGAAAACAATTGTATTTTATCATACCTATTGTATATTTAATAAGTTTAGTAAATATCTACTAAATAATAGTAGATTCTTTACTAATTATCTTAAAGTGCTTTTTTTACTGAAAGATTTGGGGTTCCATTGAAATTCTGTTTGATAATATTTTATTTATGGTAGAGGTGCAAAAAACTGGGACCAACTTAATTTTTCAACAAGGATTGGTAGAGAAAACTTTTTTTCCTATCTGAAACCTGATACTAGTGTTTCTCTCTTCATTTGCTATGCTTGCAAAACAGTGTGACACCATCACCTCAACAGGTTCGTGTCTGCTCTCCCCAAAAGTTTTCTGAAGATGGACCTAGTCTTTACTCTGCTCGGGGCATTTTGTCGCTTATCCAGTCTTCTACTCGTAGGGCTTACCAGCAAGTCTTGGATGTGCTGGATGAAAACCGCAGGTGATTGGCCATCACAGATTCTGCCAATTTACTGCTTTTTACTTCCTTTTAATTTTCTAGTTTATTAATTTTGATTTTTTTAAAGAAGTACACCGCATAAAAGTAATATTTTTTCATGTCTTTTTCTTTCTATGATCTATGAATGATGTTTCCAAAATTCACATTTCATGGATAGTTTTATCACTTATTTGGACAAATTGAGCATTTAAATAGCCAATTAAAATTCTTTTGTTCCTGAGTAGGAAAGGGAAACAGGGAACTAAATACAGCTACACAATCCAAAATAATATGTTCTTTTATTTTCTCTTGATACAGTGGAATAGCTTTTGTTATTTCTAACTGACTTTGAGAGTATAAAATATTTTCTTCTCATAATACAGTATCATAGTAATCATAGAATTTTTTTAAAGTAGATAATCAAAACCCATTAACATTGAAGGGGATCGAATTAAAAGTAGGATACTGAATTTATTTGATCACTATCTGGAATATCTATAATTCTTGTTATTAAAAAATGCCTATAGCAATTTCTTCCTGAAAGTTGCATGGAAAAGACAGCTTATGCAGTTTATATGCATGACTTTCAAAAGCTCTGAATTATTTTTTTAACCTGTCAGCCAACTAATTAATAAGGAATCTGTCAAATATTAGCCTATACCTTGAAATTTTATTTGTTATATAGTAAGAGCTATTACTTCCATTTGTCCCAAATAATTAATTAAATTTTTCCGTACCAAAAGAACCTGTTTTCATGCAAGCTGCACCTGTTTTTGAATCCAGTAATGTTTAGGCTTCTCTTATGAGTCCAGAGCAAAGGCTCAATTATTCTGTTGCATTCTGTTATGTCAACAGAGCTTTTATTTAGCAACTTTTGTCCTTATGGTCATTTTTAAGATCAAATTGGAATCAACATAGGCTTTAGTCATTGATTTTTTTTATTTCAGTTGAGATTATAATGATTCTCCAGAGCAATAGAACAACCTGTTAACACTTCTATTGGAACATATTTCTTTAAAGATTACCCTTTAGAACTTTATTGGGCATATATCAAAGCAGTTCACTTTCTTTACACTAACAATTTTTGTGGTTTTATTTAAATACTCACACCCTACATTCTATATTAAAACCTAAGTATCTTGCAGATGTAAAACTTAACTGCAGTACTTGCTTACGTTTTACAACGTTTTACAGAGGTAGGTACATTCAGTTCTCTTATGAGTCTCAAAATATTTTCTCAAAATGTTGAGAATCATAATGTTTTTAAATTCTATAAATCAATTAGACATAATTGAACCAAGTAATAAGGTCTTGAGAAATAATCAAAAATCTAAATAAAGAGTTTATCTTTCTAGTTTATCTCAAATATAATTTTAAAAATCAAGTATCATATTTTCTTTTAAACCCATCTTTAGGGTAAAATTAAACTTCTAAAATTTGCATGCAGGAATGTGAAATTTGGAAAATATACGGTATTACTTGCATGGCTACAGTTGCTGATTCTTTTACAGTATTTTTATCGTATAGAATTGCTTTTTTGCTGTTTTAAGCATATTGTTTTATTTAAGCATATTATTTTATTTAACAATAGTTTTTAAAACTTCGTTTTTGTTCTGCTTTATTTTTCTTTTAAAATATTTTCTGATTCCTGCATATCCCATCCATGCTTTGCATAACTACAGTATGTTCTATTGTCAATTAAAATGTTTATTATTTATCATGGCTAATAAGTCAATCATAGGATAAACTCTTTTTCTAACATTTCTTTTCTCAAAAACTCTCTTTGACGAACTCGATCTTAGGGGGAAAATCTAGGTCTCCACTATGAACGTGATACAAGTTTTGCTATCTTGAAAAAAATTCAATGTATCTACCTTGTATTTAAGACATCTATAATTTGTATATTACTGTTACGTCAGAAACTTTCATAATGAACTGCTGTATTAGTGGACAATTTAAAAGAGATAAATTCTTCCTGTCATGTTGTTTGTCTACAATTTATATATCTAGCTTTGGCAAGTGTTTTATAATGTATATTTCATTACAAACCTTTCAATATACCTTTGGCTCTAGATATACTTTTCATTGTAAAAGTATGATACAATTATTTTAATGTTTAATATAAGTTGCTCGGAGAACATAGTCTGTTTGTTGGTCGTAGAAATACAGTATAGTCAAATATGTCTAAAAGGTCTCATTAAATAGTAGGGTTATAGAAAAGCTGGACAATGAGAGTTTTCTGAATATGATACAATAGGAGGACAAATATGACTAAGAAGTAGATAGACTAAATCTGAGCTGAAGTATTTGGCTTTTATATAAGAGTAAGCTATAGATTAAATATGCTTCTCTTTTTTGGAAGATATACTGCATTTGATGCAAAGAATATTAAAATTTATGTTCAAACTGAAGGAAACTATTCTTGAATGTTGATACTTGATGTGGTACTACTTAAAGTTTTGTTAGTAATGAGTTGATAACTATTATCAAATCAATATTCTAAAAGCAAATGGGGTCATATCTTAGATATAACCTGTAGCTGCTGCATGCAGGTCCTTCTTTATCCAGTTCTTAGCATCTACTGTTAAAATGTCTCAAGTATATGCTGGGGAACGACTTCAGTTTGGCAACTTCATTTATGCCTCCATTTACAAACTTGTGTTTAGTTGCCTCCCTTTTTCTTTTTATCAAATGTATATTTTTAATCTTATCAATTTGTAGAAGCAGTAAATGTTACAGTGATTTATGTTGCTCTTCAAATGTCCCCATTATAGAACTAACCTTTCTTTTCATGTAAAACTAAGGTTAGGAGCAACCGCCACATCTTCAGGGTGCAAAACACTGGAAATCCTTCAGATTTACTATTCAAAGACTTGCTAGTTACGATATAAAATACACTTTCATGAACAATATGGCAGTTCAAAGCACTTAAAAAAACTTGTTTCTCAATGTGTGGAATGTGTATGCACTCATGCAGAAAGACCTGGGAATAGTGTCCAAAGCATTCATGCAAACCTTGCAAATGAAGCAGAATGATTTTGAAAAAGACAGGGTTTTGCCCTCTGTCTATTCAAGCTCCTGATAACATACATTCAATGTTGTTTCAGATCCAGCTAAGCTTTGCAAGTATAATTGACATTGCGAAAAATATCTTCCTCATTCTCTATGGATATGGTAGTTAGTGTGTTAACTGTTTTTTTTTATGAATTTCAACTTTTAATCTTAGAGCAACTGTTAAGCGTCTGTGTTGTGCAGATTACAAGCTTAACAGATGTATGCCCTAGTCTTCATCCTGTGTCCTAATTTGAGAGTTAAAGAAGGCTTAGCGAGATCAATGACAATTTTTCGCTTTCCTCTGTCTTGGTTCTGAATGGCAGCAGCTAGTTACGTGCTTGCTTCCCTTTGGCAGATGCACTTTTAATCTTCATCTTCAGTCCTCTCCTGGGACTCCAACCATACCCTCTGAACTGATTAGTTATTGTCCCTTGGTAATCTTCATCCTTTTCTGTCATCTTCAGCACACTTCTTCAGATGCTGCCAAACAACTATTCAGCAGTGCAAGTCACAGCAAGCAAGCAAAATATGTTCTGTGATTTTTATAGGATGACTTACACAAGGCTAGTTAATGAAGTTTTCTCTGTTTTTCATAAAGGCACATAATTCCATATTTTCAATAACTAGAGCTTGCTGGGCTATTTGGCATATCCACAATACACTGATGTTCATTTTCTCAGTCAGGTGGCATCTAGCCAATTTAAGCTTATCTCGAATTATCTTGAAAAGCAATGCAGGGTTAGACCTTGTCTGTACTTGGTAAGCCTATGCTTCAAATGACATTCATGTAGTAGAAACAACATATTGTAATTCTCTTTATCTCAGTGAAGCAATTTACATTGCCACAAATCAGGCCAGTGCTTCTGGAAAAACCTCTGTAGTCTTCTTTCCCAGTGCAGGCTAAAATGCTTCTAGCTAAGTGGGTTTGGCACATGTTACAGGATTCAGTGTGCACTGAAGCTGTCTAACCTTGAAAATCTTAGTAGTGTATCAAGATGTCTTTAGATTGGGTAGATTCAGTGGAAGTTCCACAGACTCACAGAAAATCTGGCTAGTTGTGTCTTCTGCAGTGCTCACCAAAAGATCTTCCCAAACTTTCTTCACAGTGTAAGCTCTGCAGAAAAAAGTGGTTGCTTTGCTCTTAGAACTGAAGGACGCATTTTGCTTTGTAAAATAATCTGAAAGGGTTGTTTGCCCAAACCTTGAACAATATAACCCTTCAAAGATTTGCACAGCCCTAGTTCTTGGATGGCAAAACCATTAGGAATTATCAAACCTCTAGGCTAGATTGGAAAATATTTTCAAAATAAGTGGCAAATAACTTCTGTATTGTTGCCAAAATGGACTTTGTGGACAGGACCATTTCTTGGAATCTTTACTTTTCAATTTTTATTAAATGGTAGATATGCCTTTTAGAGTGCTAATTTAAATTGCATCCAATTACTTGTAAACATGAATGTTCTTGTGTTTCTTGCCTTTTCAACAGAATTCTGTGATATATTATTTAAAGCATACATTAGCTCAGTTCTTAGCTAATGATTTGGGGGGAAATAGTTACTTGTCAGACTAAAAAGATTATATTAAGTGTTTGCTCTAAGTCTTAGAAAAATGTCCCATGATGTCTTAGCGGTTGATGTATTTGGTGATTTGTATTGGCCATTATTTTTGTTACTCTAAATAAGATTTCTTGGGAAATGACAATGTTATGTCATAGATTTTTATGAAAAAAATTGAAATAGTATTTTTAAAAATTATTCTCGCTATGAGTGAAAATATGAGCATGTGCATTTATTGTTTGTCTGTATTAAAACTTTAGCTTGCTCAAAAGTTTCAGGAAATTTTAGAAATTATATGTGAATTAAAAGCAAAATTGGAGTTAATGAATGAATACCAGTAATATATAAGTGACGTTATTACAATTATAAAAAGATATAGATACATGAACACAGAGATTCAATTTGGCAGGGTTGGTGTGCTTTGGGTTCCTTCAGTTAAACGTTGCCATCTGTTGGGACTCCAGAAGTCCGCCTTCGATGCAGTATTGGCCTGCCTTCTGGAACGAAGTTCCCTCTGAGATACTGATGGCTCCCAACTTGCTGGCATTTCAGATGGGCTTGATGACGTGGCTCTTTGCCCAGACTTTGCCGAGGATGAGTAAAAATGAAATTATTTTGATAAAATTTACTTGTATGTAGAATAGGCCATTGAAATCAATGGGACAAAATTTGTCCTAATTAGATTAAGCTAACCATAATCTGGGAAATTTGTACATCATGGAATATAATATTCCATTATAAAATGGAATATTTTCTAAATATAAATAGGATTTGTAATTGCAGTACTGTATGTCAAGTATAATAGAAATAACAATCTGACTTCAGGGCTTTTTTTTTTGTTGTTGTTCTACTTTTTCTCTCCATGTTTTTTTTTTTCTATTTCCTTCATATCTACAAATCTTGCCTTAGGCCAGTGTTACGTGGTGGGTCAGCAGCTGTCAGTTCCTCTAGCCGCCATCACGATGAAGCCAGGTAAAGTTGCATTTAGTTAGCTTTTCTGCAAACTGTCAAAGGTGTTCCTGAATTAGTTTGCTCAATACAGTTTTTTATATTGTTCTGTTATGAGTGCTCTAGAGGCTTGGTCCCCTAAATTTCCTTTTCAAATTTATTTTTTTCTCAATCCTTATTTTTATTGTTCTTCTATTGAACACTAGTGTAGCAATATCAGATTTGTTGGATGACTTTTTCACTTATTTAAATTTTAAAACTTAGCTTCCAGTGTGACCGAACTTGGTTTGCACTTAGGATTTCTTTGTATTTTTGTATTATGAAGTACATCTTCATTGCTGTTTCATCCTCATACTGTCAACATGAAATATGCATGCCTATCACAAACCTAGCTCTGTCACTCTTCACATAAGATTAATATTCTTTTTTTAACTAGTTTTCTTAACAAGCTTTAGTGTCTTTGCTCACATAATACTATATTATAAATCATGACTTACAAATCATAATAGCTGGCAACACATACAGATATTGTTTAAAAGAAACCATAATTTAGTGTTAGGGGTTTTAATATACCCCAATCTCTGTCTTTAATGTTGATTGGCTATTACCAATAACTAACCCTCAAAGGCATACCTTTAGCATTTATTTCTTGAAATTCTTCTCATTATTTCACTCTAGAATTAAATACTGTATTTTACCCAGAATTCAAACAGCTTCAAGCATTTTTCACTTCACAGAAAATCTTTTTTTTTTTTTTTTTTTTTACTGTTTTTTCATTTTTCCATGCTGCATTTTATTCCCACTTTTTTTGATGTGTTATGTTTTATAATTTCTTTATTCTTTTTTCACTTCACAGAAAATCTTTTTTTTTTTTTTTTTGCTATACAGTAGTTGCATTTCTCCAGGCTGCATTGAATTACCACTCTTTATGATGTGTAATGTTTTAAGGTTTGTTTTTCAGGTGGTAAAATGTGCAATGATATTTCACCTGTAATTCTCTTTGTGCCATTGTTTGTATTTTTTCTGTCATACAGATATACTCTTTCAAATATAGACACATCATTAGAGGGAGCATCAGAAGATATGACAGTTGTGGATGCTGCTGCTTTAAGACGACAGGTATCTAAAATTCTTCAGCTATTATAGCTGTGATCCTTACATAATATAGTTAATTCATATAGTACATGTAGGTGTAAGGGACCAGAATTGCATTATCATTAACATTTAGAAGTGTGTTCATATTTGGTATTGTAAATATAGTTTATCAACTCTTATACAAAGTTGTTTTCTCAGCATTCTCAGTTTCTATATTAATAAAATATAGGAATGTTCCAGCACAAATATGAGTAGAAAGATTTGAAAAGGAGAGGCTGTTGAGAAGATATATTCTGTTGCTTTGTTTCAAGCTGATGAACAAACTCAATGCTTGTTTTAATACAAGTAAACCCTGTTTCCCCCAAAATAAGACATCCCCTGATAATAAGCCCAATCGGGCTTTTGAGTGCATGGCAATAAGGCCAAGCGCTTATTTCAGGGTTCAAAAATATATAAGACAGGGTCTTATTTTCGGGGAAACACGGTATATATATATATATATAGCAATAGATATATACAGTATGTACTGACTGCTGAACAGTCAGCTGAAGTAGCCTGCAGTACTGCACTCTAACCACTGCGCCACCTGCGGTATATATATGTGTTTTTTTGAGGTTTTCGCGGGTATTTGTATGTAGGTCTGTGGTTATTCGGGTTTTCTCCCGCGTGAAGTTGGAGATGTCATTGCAACGTTTCGACGAAGTCTCATTCGTCATCTTCAGGCTGATTATCAGGCTTGTGTCTTCAGCCTCCTGCTTCTATATATATATTTTTGCCACCATCTCGTAACTAAACAATTCTGGACAGCTTGCAGCATTAAAACATTAAAATCCTAACAAATAAATAACTTAGTCAATAAAAATGGAAATCCTAATCAAGATAAAATTATAGTTAAAAGATGGGGAGGGAGGGTTGGTAGAATTGTCCCTTAACCCATCAATCACCTCTAGTGTGATGCTCCTCATTAGGGCCCCAAGCCAAGATTCATTCATGCATTTTATGTTGTGTCATTCTTCATATATTGTAAAGTTTTTTGTATTATTTGTTGCAAAGCTGAATAATGAATGATGAATAAATCTAGAAAAGGGGTTGAACTGCAAGACCAGAAAGCTTTCACAAATATTTAAAATTAAAAGCCTAGAAAAATATTCAAAATTGCAACTATTACAGATAATCCTCAACTAATGAGCAGTCAAAATTATGACAGGCCCAGAATGGGTGCGTTGTACCTATAATGCACTTCTGCCCATCATAAAATGTATTGCCATCTCTCCATGGTCATGTGACTGCATTTCAGGTGTTTGGCAACCAGCTTATCTTTACAATCAGTTGCACCATACCATGGTAACATGATGATGATTTGTGATGTTTTTTGCCAGTTTCTGGCAAAACACGTTTGAAAGAATGGGTTTCCACTTATGAACATAGTATTTGCTCTATGATTGTGGATTCACTTAATGTCTGGGGTGATTAATGACCACTACAAAAATATAAAATCGGGTTCGGTCACGTGGGTGCCTCAACTTGTGACAACTTACAACCAGAAATTCAGTCCCAATTGCAATTGTAATTCAAGGACTTACATAGAAGAATAATATATATGGAAACAGAGTGCTAATGATATACCATGGCTGCAGAAGCTCCCTGAGATGTGATAAAAGTAGTGAAATGTAGGAGATAAAAATATGAATTTGTTAATATACATATGGAATATGAAAGAAAATGTAGCCCAAATTACTAAGACTGTAAGGGCAGCAGTATTATCTTACTGAAAGCAGGTCTTCTATCGGTTAAAGCAGTAGGCTTCCAGAATTGAAGTCCTATATTGAAAGACTCTGCTTGATCATTCAGGTAGTTGTGGAAAATATTAATATTTATTTTTCTCTTTAGATAATAAAACTTAATCGCCGCCTACAACTTCTGGAAGAAGAAAATAAAGAGAGAGCTAAAAGGGAGATGATCATGTATTCAATCACTGTAGCTTTTTGGCTACTAAATAGTTGGCTTTGGTTTCGGCGCTAAAAATAGCTTCTACATTTAAAAAGATCTGACAGTGGGGAAATTAAAAAAAAATTACAAAGCCTTTGTTCCTGTCTCTGAATTGTATGGTGACTTATGATCCATGCACTGGAAACGTCTGCCACTGTAAAAAAACCTGTAACATATTACAGTGTTAAAAGGATGCTTGGACATTTTTTTCCAAATTGTTGTAACATTGTTAACTTTTTTTTTTTTGCATGACAATGTACATTTGAACTGTATTATTTTGCAAAAGGAAATGTCTTCACCCTGTAAAGGTATCTACAGACACTTCTCTTTGCATAGAAAGACAAACGTGGATTTTTCAAATAATCTACAAAATGGCGTAACTTGCAGTAGGGTTTTCATTGTTTTTGTATTATTAAATACAGCACCTTTATTGTTAACTAATTGCACTTGTTTCGTTTAGCCAAAAATTTTTTGCGGTGGTTTGCCAGATGAAATGGCATCCTAATTTATCTATATCTCTCATTCTGGCAAGTGTACATATTGACTAAAAACATTATTTGCTAGAATGTCAGCAGATTATCCAGAGGTATCTGTAAAATGTTGTTTAGCTTTAATTTTGCTTTTTTTCCTTAAAAAATAAAATTTTAAGCAAGTCTGTTTGAGTGATTCAAAGATTATGGAACAAAGTACCAACAGTAGTGTAATTCATAAAAGTAAAGAGATTGTAATTTCTTATCATTGCACTGAATTGTATTCTTTGTTCTTTGGATATGTGGAAACTTGCAATTGGAACTACTTAACTTTCTATTTTGAGCTAAGACATCTTTTATTTCTTTAGTTCTACACAGCATCTCAAATCACTGTTTCTATTTAAGTGGTTATTTTCTTGTTTGTTCTTACACATTGAGTCCAGCCATTTGCACATACATTATTTTCCTACACTAATGTTCACCGTGTGTTTTATTTTAAAAATTCTACCTTCTTGGAAAGTGATGTAAAATAATAAAATGTTGACATGAAAAGCATTTGTGAACTGTGAAAAACAAAGTCTAGTCCCTAAATAATTTCTATAATTAAAGATTAGATAAAATGAATGCCTCAGTTAAATATTTCCTGATATTTTATTAAAATACCTTTGTAGTGTCTGCCAAAGTATTGTATCTTATCATTTTTTTGTAGAATTGTTAGGATTCTTACCCATGAATTAAAACCACCCCCCTTTTTTCATTATTTTTGCCATAGGCGATATGCCTGAGCGATTTTACTTATTATATTTTTATTAAGACTTAAGTATAAGAAACAAGATTTTTTAAATATCTTTTGAACCATAAACACTGTCCTGTAATCTGTCTCTCTTGGCTACATTTGCTGGGTTAGATGAATTGCGATCCAGAGCTACTACACTGTCTACTGCTAGTTTGGATACACTAGTCTGGAAATTAAATTACAATTTTCACAACAGATGTAGAAGAGGCAGTAAACTCCTTACTCTGTTGAAAAACCATTTTGAATTTGGTGGTCCCTAATTACTCTGTGTAATGATACTGTTCCTAAAGAAGATACTGACAATAAACAAATTAAAAATTATAGACCTATCTCCTTGCTAGATGCTGACTATAAAATATGTATGATACTGTTCCCTCATTTGGTCTATGGTATTGACTTTTGGTTTGCAAAATTAGAATTGGTCTGCAAACACTGCTTGCAAAAGATGTAAAAATGGATTCCATTCAGAATAGCTACTTTCAGGACATAGCCTTAAAACCCTAGGTTTGCTAAGAATTTTGGGAAGAGGGAGCAAAAATGGCACTTTATAAAGTGTTTAAGTTTTAATCTTGCAGCAGGTTTTGGATTTTTATACAACAATAATGCCTTTGTTTTAAATTTGGCTTCAATACATGCTTGCTATAGTTCAGTCTGAATGTCTCTTGTATCATATAGTTATTCTGTAGCTCGGGTGCTTGTGGTAGGTGAAGAAGGGAAGCAGAAATTCATTCTGATTACTTAAATGTAAACATGCAGGTTTGTTTGGCAAAATATATACAGTAAAAGTTGGTCTTTGCCTTTTTCCAGTCTAGCCTACAGCCCTTGAATACATTAGTCAGTCTAATCCTGCTTAGTTTTTAGAGATTAGACAAGTTTGTTACTATTTGAAAACTTTATTGAAAATCTCTGAAAGAAAAGAAAGAAAGAAAGAAAGAAAGAAAGAAAGAAAGAAAGCATTATCATCCTCTCAGTAGTTCCCCCCACTGTCACGCTTTTTACATTCTCATGTTGTAAATAAAATAGCCGTTTGTACTTTTGGCTACAGCACAGATAATAGCCCGGTAAGTAGATATTGGCACGCAGCTCATAGTAATTGCGGAAAGTTTATAAACCTGAATTTCCAGACCTTCAGTGTATTTGGCACTCGACCGCGTCGCAGAACTGCGATTTAGTTGTGGTGCACCTTTTTGAACCGGCCATGTTTATAGCAGCGCCAAGTTTCATTCGCTAGAAGTCAGCTCTGAGCCCGGAACTCAGCCGGACCAGAAAGGAAGTGGCACGAGTTTCCAGCCGGCGCTAAATCAAGGTTCCCCGGGAACGATGGCGTCGATGCTGTTACGCTCGCTTTTTCTGGAGGCTTCTCAACGCCTGTTCGCGGCGGCGAATGGAGCCGCCTTGCTTCGTTCTCAGCCGCGCCGAAACAAAAAGCTCTGGCTCCGAGCTTACCTGGAGCAGCAGCGCTTGCTGGAGCCCCCCAGGCGCCGGTAAGAGGGTCTCGGGTGGGAGAGGCTCACGGGATTAGATGCAGGTTTAGCGCGAGGGGAGCGCTTCTTCTCTTCGCAATATGCAAGCTTTGGCCAGAGCTTGGAGTCTCAAGGTCTGAAGAAGTTCCAGCTCGACTCGGGCTGCTGCAGTGGCTGCTTATGCTGCTTGGGAGAGAAAGGCAGGCATCCTCCAGAGTGTATCCAGTTTGCAGGAAGGCGAGCACGGGGAGGGTAAATGGAGGCTTGACCTAAACTAGTGTTTTTCAAACGTAACTTTAAGATAAACGGACTTCAATTCTGGGTTCAATTCTGGTTGGGGAATTCTGGGAGTTGAATGTCACTCATAAAGTTGTCAAGTTTAAAAAGCCTCTGAGTTTGTGGGCATACAAGCAGATACTTACACAGTTGAGGATGGCTGTGGTTTAGCCTGGCATCCTTTAAAAAAAAAAAAAGTGGAAAAGGGAAAAACTGTTTTGAACATAAGAATTTGACATGAGGTTTCCCTGTTCTTCCTATTTAAAGTCTAAATAACAGCAACAAGATTAAACACAAATAAAGTAAAACTTTGAACAAGTGCTTCATGATGATTTCAGTTCTTTTAAAATAATCTTCAGTAATTTCTACATGTTTTTGAATGAGGATTATGATACACAAAAGATAGAGGAAAGTAATGTAGTTGTCAATTCATGACCTCCCCAACATATACAGTACATTCAGAACATGGTGAAATCCAATTTTTTTACACGTTCTGTGGGCGTGGCTTGGTGGGCGTGGCAGGGGAAGGATATTGCAAAATCTCCATTCCCACCCCACTCTGAGGCCAGCCGAGGTGGTATTTGCCAGTTCTCCAAACTACTCAAAATTTCCGCTACCGGTTCTCCGAACTACTCAAAATTTCCGCTACCGGTTCTCCAGAACCTGCTGGATTTCACCCCTGATTCAGAAAGTATTCAGACCTCCTTCATTTTTGTCAATTTTGTTATGCTG
The DNA here is from genome assembly GCA_003457575.1 of Thermophis baileyi. NCBI lineage: Eukaryota > Metazoa > Chordata > Lepidosauria > Squamata > Dipsadidae > Thermophis > Thermophis baileyi. Next base: position 2,770,263 of record QLTV01001459.1, read on the forward strand.
CAGCCTGATTCTACTGTTCCCCCCCCCCGCCAAATTAATCTACACTCAGTACCCCATAATGACAAAGTGAAAACAGAACTTTAGAAATGTCTGTAAATTTATTTTACAAAATTCATTATTAGTGATTCCACTAAACAGTGGAATTCCACTGAACAGTGATTTTTCTTTATCTAGTATTGAATTATTTATTCTCATTGCAATCTGAAATATGCTTAACAAATTTCTCCAGCACCACAGTTCAGACACAAGTTTTTTTTTGTTCATCCAATAATCCAGCCTTTACAGCCATTGTTACATCTCAGAAAATCATAGCCTTTACAGTATAGAATTCTTTTAATGCCTAAAATATGATGTCATTGCAGTTTAATATTTTGTCTAAAATTGTCGTAATCTTTCTCCCACACAGCAAATTTCTTTCTTGACTATAAGCCCTTGATTATATATAATCCATACTTGAATCTAGGAAGATAAAATCTGTTATTTCAATTTCTTCTCTGTCAATTTATATTTGGGTGGTATTGCTAGTTGACGCAATCTTAGGATTTTTGTGGAGTATCTTATGTTGAAAAATAGACCAGCTTTTACATTTTTTTTTCAGTTACAATAAGAGACTACTTAAGTATTCCTTGCTTTCAGACTTTATAATGGCATCAACATTGTGGTGCTTCTGAAGTTGTGCTTCTCTTAGCAATTTTTATTTTAAATTCTTAATCTAGTATTACTCATAAATCATCTGGATGATTATATGATGGTAAATTAAGTCGTAACGTTCCTTTTACTATGGTAGTGGTTTATAGAAAAAGAGACACATCACTTGCAAATATAACTGTAGCCAGTCCCATCTGCTTTTTCTTGCTTACCTTTCACACTTGGTCAACAAAAGGTTCATATGAAAGGCCATGTTCAAGTCAGTACCTGAATGCTAATTTGGAATGTTATGTATGTATATGATATCTTTGTCTCAAAATATGGATGTAAATTTTGATAAGATTATTGCTGTCAGTAAGACAACTCTGCAGGTTGAGTTTTTAGAGGACATTTTATCAAAGAGCCGCGGTGGCACAGTGGTTAGAGTGCAGTACTGCAGGCTACTTCTGCTGATCACCAGCTGCCAGCAGTTTGGCAGATCGAATCTCACCAGGCTCAAGGTTGACTCAGCCTTCCATCCCTCCAAGGTCGGTAAAATGAGGACCCAACTTGTTGGGGGCAATATGCTGACTCTGTAAAACCGCTTAGAGAGGGCTGTAAAGCACTGTGAAGCGGTATGTAAGTCTAAGTGCTATTGCTAATGCTAGTGCTATTTAATTAACTTAACTGCTTTTTTTCCTCAACCAATCCTACTTCACAGAAATTATATAGGAATAAAATACAGAAAGATATTCATGAAAACTATTTTGAAGTCTTAGGGGAAAATGGGATATGACTTTAACAAATAAATACAATTTACACCAGGTTTATTTTTATCTTGAAAAATATATTTAGATTAGATTAACTGTCTTTACCAGTATATTAACATGTTTTACTTATATATGCTTTGCAGAGTCTAAATTAACCTATGGAAGAGTGAAATATTCATGTATGTGATTTTTCAGGAATAAAGAATATAATATTGCTGACTAGAAACAACAGTTTTTAGTTTTCTTAGCCTGCTCTATTGGGATAAGAAAATTTGAAGTAATGATATTAATTAACAAAAATACCATAATATTGTGACACAAGCTGTAGAGACTTTCATTTCCATGTTTCATACCTGCAAGTTCTTTTATAAACGATACATGACTCAAAGAAATGAAATATATAGAAGTTTCTGTTCTTGAAATATGTTTGCTCACAGTAATCAGTTTGGGCTCTGAAATTGTCTTTTTCACGACATCTCTTTGATTTCCACAATGAAGATTTTCAAACTGAATATATACAACCAGAATTCCAATACTGGTTTTTAAGAGTACAGTAGTTGGAATAAGATACTTGATATACTTAGTCTCACCATGAAATCTTTCTTGACTAGGCTGTTTTTTATATATTTGCTTCTCTATTTCTGCTCTCCTTTTATGTAGGTCTGAGAAGCCTAACTGGGATTACCATGCAGAAATAGAAGCTTTTGGCCATCGGATACATGAGATATTCCCAGTCGACCAACTCAAAACTGCATTTGTTAATCCTTGCTATATAAAAAATGAAGAATCTAAACGCCAAGAACTTGGACTAGAAAAAGAAAACCTTGCTCTTAATCTTAAGGACAATCAGGAACTTTCTTTACAGGGAGCTTCCTTTTCACACTCTTATCTCACACAATGCTTTGAAGAAGCCTTTCCAAAAATGCCACCTACTGGCATTGAGGCACTTGTTAACTATCTCACCAGTGAAGAAATAGTATCCTACATTGCTAGAAACCTATCTTTGCAAGACTTGACACTTTGTGCAGAATTTCCCGTGCCACCTAAGGTGCTGCAGCAGACTTTTTTTGCTGTAATAGGAGCTTTGCTTCAAGGTAACAGCTCTCAAAGGACAGAGATCTTTGTCAGGGTAAGTTATTATTACAGAATGTAATAGTATGGTTAGCAAAAGAAAAAAGTTCTTTGTATCCATCCAAGATTATAAAGCTGGTAAAATGCATAAGAAAATATAACATATTGTTCAGGGATTAATAGATTAATCTTCAATTGCTTAGTTCAATTTACTTAGTAAGGTTGAGATAAAATTGTTTTAATGAGTTAATAGACAAGATTACTTAGAGGAGAGGCTGTCAAAAAACACTGTACCCTTAAGAAAACAAAGCATTTCATATACTATCACACTACCAAATTTTGGCAACATTTTTTCTTCATAAACAATTGAAATTGATGATCCAGACTTTTTTTTAACACAAGATTTGCATGGGTGCAATATTCTGACACAAATTTGCAAATTAGATTAACAGAAAACATATTAAGAGAATTTAAAAAAAACTTCCTAATATGCAAAATGATATTAAAGACTTGGGAAAAGTACTGGAAAATAACATGTAGAGATCCAGCTATACTGCCAGAATTTTAGTCCAGTATTATGCTTTATTTGCTTGTTGAATACATGGAGGCTGTGGAAGCATTTCTTTTTGACCAACAGTGCCCTTACTGCTCTATAAGATGAATAATGTAAGCCTCACAAAATATTTAGTGGTGGTTAGTAGGTAGTTAGGTAGTTAGTTAGTTGAGAAATGCTATTTTATGTAACTATCCTTCAGGGAAATTGACTTATGGAAGATAATTTCAGAAAGTTTATATTTGACATAGCCTATAGACTTCCTTAGTGCTTAATTTCACTTAATTTTGATTATTTTGTGAAAATTAAACATGTCATGGCTTTCCTTGTCTCCCAAGCTATTTTGCAATGTGCCTACTTCCACCGTTTTAATCTATAGAGAATTTCTCTATATTTGTTGTGTTGTGCTATGTTATGTTATGTTAGTTAATAAAAATTATCTCAATGCTTGAGAGGTAAAGTAGATTTGTAGGGTTATAATGCAGTAATAACTAAGCATTTCAAAAATATACCTTAGTAAATAAGAGTTCATTTTTATTTGAAAGAACACTATATAGGTAGTTCTCAAATTATGACAATAATTTGGATCAGAATTTTTGTTGCTAAGCAAGGTGGTTGTTAAATGAGTCAGACCTACCGTGTTTCCCCAAAAATAAGACCCTGTCTTATTTTTTTTTTGAACCCTGAAATAAGCACTTGGCCTTATTGCCATGCACTCAAAAGCCCGATTGGGCTTATTATCAGGGGATGTCTTATTTTGGGGGAAACGGTAATTTTGTGACCTTTTTTGCCATGGTTTTTAAATGAGTCACTGCAGTTGTTAAGGGACTCATATAGTCATTAAACAAATCATGCTTCCCCCATTGACTGTGCTTGTCAGAAGCTGGCTGGGAAGAGTGCAGATGGCCATCACATGATCCTTGGATCATGTGACCATCATAAATACATGCCAGTTTCCAAGTGCCCCAATTTTGATCACTTGCTGCGATGGTTATAAGTGCAAGGACCAGTTGTAAGTCACCCTTTTCAGTGCTGTTATAACTTTGAACAGTTGCTAAATGTTTGCAAGTTGAGGTCTATCTGTATTATCTATCTCAATAATGATTATTGCTATTATTTTAAAGTAACTCAAAGAATATTGCCTTTTTAATATTTGTTTACAGGACTTCTTCATCCCTCAGTTGATAGGAAAGGAACTGTTTGAAATGTGGAATGTTGTAAACCCCATGGGCTTGCTGCTGGAAGAACTGGCCAAGAGGAATATAACTGCTCCAGAACCAAGGCTAACCAGGCAGTCAGGAGCTACCACTGCTTTACCCTTGTTCTTTGTTGGGTTATATTGGTCAGTAAGATTTCACGATGATTCAGACTTGCTACTATGTACTGAAGGTGGACCCCTGTCTTACCAGTTATATATTTCATACATATGCTTGAATGGAATTTCATGTAGAAAATAAAACATGCATAAACTTAGGCAGTTTAGTTAGTGTCCATTGATAGGGAGCAGAATGCCTCCAAGTAATAATATAATGTCAGGAGAAGAACTGGTTGACCACTGATAAACATGCTGCATTCAGGTTGCCTTGGCATGTTGATCCTACAGGGTTTAGAATTCCAATCCCACTTCATATAAGTGATAATAAAATCCAAACTAGCTTTTCATATTTCCAGTTATTTGCAGTGTATATCATAACTTGTAAAGAGTTATATATTTTTGTTGGCTTCTGTTCTCTAAAGAATAAGTGCTATTCATTGTCCCATTTCCAGCTTACATCTCTACAAGATAAGAGTGATTTCTGACATGAAGGGACATGTTTCTGGCATTCTTCAGTCTATTTCAGGAGTGATGACTTTGCAGTGTGGTTCAGAAATAATGGTGTCATAACTTGCTCTTGTGAAGCTCACTAAAATTGCTTTTGAGCTACTTCTATGGGTTTTGAGCCTTTAAAAGACTGGAGACTTTAATTTAGTCTTTATCTTGTTTTTATCTTAGTCTTGTCTCTTTTTGTATTGCTTTTCATGGATTATACTTGATCTTTTTTGCCCTGAATAGTGGAGTAATTTTACAAATTCAGGTCTAGTTTGTGCATGGACAATTGCTTTTCTTGTTTTTTGTAATTTGTGATTGTACAGTATGATTTATAATCACACATTAATTCAAGGGAGTTAATTGCTTTGCATTGTTGGTAGTGGTACAAAGAATATTGATACTATCAGGAAATGGAGAGATTAATTAATTTACTGATTTTTGTCCTTTTCCTGTAAAATCCAGACCATCTTTCTTAATATTTTTGATTGTTTTCTAGGAGCAAAGTCAGGATCTAATATTTCATCATTTATTAATTTTCATTTCAATATATTGCATACAATCACTACAGAACAATCTAATAATAAAGATAGCAGATAGATTTCTTAAAACAGACATTCAGAAGAATAGTTTTAAAATAAGTTTATACAAAGATCAAATAATAGACTAAAATTGTTTTTCACTGTATTAGGTCATGCCTGCTGAGATAATTTTATACCCAAGGAGCTATTTGAGCTACCAGTTTTTCAGTGTTCGATTTACAAAGAGGCTATGTACCCTTTATACTAAGGCTTTCTCTTAGTTATTAGATAAACAGACTGTATGTTGCCTAATCTGATTGATCAGTTGCATAATCATAGACTTCATAAAGGTATTTCTTCTCTTTTCAGTGATAAGAAGCTTCTAGCTGAAGGTACTGGTGAAACAATATTGGCTGCTGAAGAAGAGGCTGCTCGTGTGGCCTTGCGGAAACTTTATGGCTTCACTGAGAACAGACAATCGTGGCATTACCCTTCTTTAAAATGTGAGAAGAAAGCTGAAAAAGCTATTAGCAGTAGTTAGGCAAAAAAGTCAGGTCCATTTGCAACAATACTGCATTTCAGGAAGAACATTTTTCTCTTCTGTTCCATTTATCTAAATTAAAATGCTTTGAATAAAAATGATCTATCAAAGGATTCATAAGATAACTGCATTCATTTTATTGTTGTGGAAAGCAACTCTTCATTTCCTAGTACTGTGAATATTTGCATTGTCAACCCAAAGAAAGGGATTATATATTTCATTTCTTGATGGAGAGCTAAAATTAAATTTGTGCCATCTTTATGATCACCCAAGTGAATTTGTGGCTGGGTATGTGTCTTTACCCAGGTTCAACTTCATGCATTTGTGTCTCAGTAATTTGCAATCTTTACCCAATTTCCATCAACGTTTCTAATTTGTTAAATACATTTGCAAGGACTATGAACATCTACTAGGAATTTCTCATGTGTAATCTCACTAGAACAAATAGTGATTGTACAATATCACATGTTCCAATTATGCATTCAAAGGATCCCCCGCACATATTTAGAAAGAAGACCACTGACACAGCTTTAAAAACATTCATCTATGTTTGAATATATTTCTATTTCAGCTTTCATTACAATGGAACACATATGTAGTCTTCAAACCTCTTGAATTTCCTCCTTAAAGTGACATCAACATCTATTAGCTATAGAATAATATCTATACCAATTACATGGGATTGAGGGAGAAAAGGACGATTCTGTGCTGTTACCAACCTAATGATTCTACTACACCTGCTCTTTGTGAAGATATGGGAACTCTGCTAGAATGAAATACCGTATTTTTCGGACTATAAGATGCACCGGTGTATAAGATGCACCAAGATTTCGAAGAAGTAAGTAAGAAAAAAAAAGTTTTTGCCCTCCCCCAGCCCCCAGGAGCACTCAGCAGACCTCCCAAACTCTGCACACACCGTTTTTGTGAAAAACGGGCTGTTTTTCGCCCATTTTTTGCAAAAACGGGGGCGTTTTTGCCCTCCCCCAGGAGCACTCTGCAGACCTCCCAAACCCTCTGCACACCCCGTTTTTGTGAAAAATGGGCTGTTTTTCAGCCGTTTTTGCAAAAACGGCATTTTTGCCCTCCCCCAGCTCCCAGGAGCACACTGCAGACCTCCCAAACCCTCTGCGCACCCGTTTTCGTGTGGGGCGGGGCTTCGGGAGGCCAAAAATGGCTGTATTCGGTGTGTAAGACGCACCAACATTTCCACCCTCTTTTAGGGAGGGAAAAAGTGTCTTATACTCCGAAAAATACGATAAATCATATTATATATATTCACACTATAAATATATTTATAGAGATAAGAATACTGTATTTCAAGCTATATAGAAATTATTTGATGTTCTGGATATATACTTTGTATGATAAAACATACAATATCCCTTGCTGTACACACTGCTGATAATTCTGAAACTTAAAGCTCCAGCTCATTGAGAATGAGGCTGATGGACAATTTACAACAATTATGTGTTTGGAAAGAGTCACAACACAGTGATAAAACACAGCTTTGCATGTGAAAGACAACTTGTATGTTTAAAGGATTTTAGTACATAGCAAAGAAAAATGAAACCAGCTAGTTGAATAATATCCGATAAAATGGTGTAAGAACTAGGAAGGAATTCAAAGGATGTTTCAACTGCTATTTAACCAGCAACATATATATAACTCAGCCTTCAGAGCCAGATGTTTACTTGAGAAAATATAATATAAAATAACCTTTGCTTTTGCAGAAACCAAAAGTTGAAACCAAGGCTTGTCCATGTTAGATCAACAAGAAATGGGAAAAGGGAGTGGCAGCATGGCCAAAATAAAGTTGTTGCTTGTGTCTGTGAGCCACAATCCAACCAAGCAATAATGGTCATAAAAATAATTATATCTATTTGCCTCTGATCTCATTGCTTCTGCAAATTGCTGGCCCCTGATACATTAATATAAAACCAAGCAATAGTGCTAGGTGTGTGACAGATTGGGTTCACCCCGTTCAAAGTCACTTTATGGCATTTCCATTTTTTAAAAATTTAAATCACTCAAAATCAGTGAGATGGGGAGGCGATTAATAAATTGCTGAACTATTGCTTCCTGGATAAATGACACATTGTCTGGATTCATATAGTATATCATAAAAGTAGAGATAAGGATAAAATATTTTGGGAGGGGACAAGCAAAATTGGGAAGGCTACTTTTTCGCTCCTGGGGTTTTTAAGTAGGGGGTGTTCTGCAAGTCTTGGTCTGTAGAGCAATCTTACTTTCTGTACCTCGGGAGAGAAGCATGTTATAGCATTGGTAAGGGATTATTGGGAAGTCGGGTGAAGCAGAAAGAAGGGATTCAAGAGGCTCATCCAGCAACGGGTCGACGTTTAGAAATCTGTCTGGGCTCATCGACTATGACAAATCAAATTGACGTAGCTGCCTCCACGTACAAGAGCCTTAGGCTCCTGAAAATTATTTGCTGGGAGAAGCCACAGGGACTACCCAAGTAGTGCTTGCGAGTCCTCTACGCTATCCTGATCACCCTTTGATCCCATTCATGGAGATCATGCGATTGCAGGTTAATTCAAATTCAAGAAGTTCTTCTTATATTCTTGGAACACATGGTGTTCGTCACGGACCTTGCACCGTCAGTTCATCGCCCCGGCTCGGCTCACCGATTCTTTTCCTTTCGCCGACACATTTTCTTTTAAACCCCTTTCCTTACGTCATAAGTCCCCAACTTCAGATTGCGTCTCGCCCCCTCCCCGTGACTTGCAGGGTCATGCCAGGTAAGCGGCTCCCCAGAGGAAAAGAGACACGGGAAGTCCTCCCGGGCGGAAGGGGGCGCTTTTCGCCGTTGCCAGAGCGTCCGCGGCGCTCCTCTCCTCGTCGTTTCTGGGAAGAAGTATAGTGCAGGTTCCGCCTCGGCTCGTCATTCAGCCGCCCCGGGCCCGGCTCGAGTTCGCCTCTCCTGCTGCTCCCCTTCCCCCTCTCCTCTTCCGTTCTCCCGTTGGGCTCGTGCGGTTGGGCGCGAGCTTCGCTCTTCTGTTGGCTTGACTCGCCGCCGCTCAAGCGGGACGGTCCCTGCCTCTCCTGCGCCGCCTTCCTCTTCGTTCTCGAGCGGACCGGGGATCGGCTCCCCCCCCCGCCCCCCCCCCCGGCGGAGGCCATGGCGGCGAGCGCCAAGCGGAAGCAGGAGGAGAAGCACCTGAAGCTGCTGAGGGAGATGAGCAGCCTCCCGCCCAACCGCAAGTGCTTCGACTGCGACCAGCGCGGCCCCACCTATACCGACATGACGGTGGGCAGCTTCGTTTGTACTTCCTGCTCCGGCATCCTGTGAGTTGAGGAGAAGAAAGGGCCCGGCCGCTTGGCGGGAGGAAACGGTCGAGCGTTCTAAGTAGGCAGCGCAAGAGAGGAGGGGGAGAGCCAGCTCAGGCTGGGGGAAGGTGTTTTGTGAGGAGCTCCTCTGTTAGGAGGATAGAGAACTTGGGCCCGCGTGAACAGCCAAATAAAAGTGGAAGTGGGGATTCTTCCCCTCTCCCCGAAATACTAAGGGGGGGGGGAAGTAAGGCAATACAGTATCTGCAGGAAGAAATGGAGGAGATTGGACTGCTACAGTTACTTTGGTCACCAATAGAAAGGAATTTTATTGCAGGCAATTTGAAAGACTGGGCCACCTGGAGAGACCACCAGAAAGCAAAAAGCTGATAAAGTGAAATTACCAGAGAAAAATACAGGATTAGAGTTTGGGAAATAACCTAGTATGGACATGTTCCACATGTGTAGGCAACATTGCTTAAAATGAGAGTTTGTTGTGTATATGGATTATAGCAATGCAAAATGGTATTTATGGAAGAAAGTGTGTAAGCTTGATGTGCTAGTTTTCTGATGGGGGAGAATGAGTTATATTCTAAAAATATATAAAATAGAAGAGGAACTTCATGAATGCATTTTCAAAATGTAAACTTGTTCATGCCTTTTTTAATATCTGCAACAGAACATTTTGAGGAAGTAATAATAGGCAATACTAAGTAAGCATATTACTTTAAGGGCTTAAAGCAGGAAACAGTTTAAACATTTTATTAATCTCTAAATTTGAGAGGTTACTACATTTTTACCACCTTATCTACATAATTGCCAAACCATGCACATAATTTTGAAAGAATAGACAGACTTAGTTTGATCATCTGTGACATTATTTACTAAAATTATACCAATATACATAATTATGTTCTAGGTCTAGATGAAGATTAATTATCTCTACTGGTGTAAATTGATCAGAATCTTGCTTATGTAAGAAAATTGTTTATATGTGGAGGGAAATGGGAGATTTGTGATTTCAAATTTTTGAATTTTTCAAAGTGAACAATATGCTTTATTTTACATTGAAAAAATCAATTTTGTGAAGTTGGTATTATGAAATAATGATGGAATAATAGAGGATTATCTGTTAAAACAAAGCTGAACTTTAGAAATATTTAGTGTGACAATTGAGTGTAATCTTTTTCATTATCAATAGTTAAGATGTTAAGAATCCCACTAATTCTGAATTGAATTTTACAAGCAATCCTTTACCAATTCAAGCAAATGTAGTTAAACTACTGCTGCCATGAAGTCATTAATATCTCCCTTATATTAATTTTATATAATGGTGGTTTTATAATGGCCTGTTAAATACAGGCATTTTGTATTTAACTTTTTAAAAAAATGAAGCATACTTAGTACCGTGTTTCCCCGAAAATAAGACCCTGTCTTATATTTTTTTGAACCCTGAAATAAGCGCTTGGCCTTATTGCCATGCACTCAAAAGCCCGATTGGGCTTATTATCAGGGGATGTCTTATTTTGGGGGAAACAGGGTAGTAGATCCTCATATTGGATATGCTGTCCTACTGTGATATTTGTTTATGAGTTTCATAATTGAGATTCTTGTCTTGTCTGATTCTATTAAAAATAATGACTAAAATTCCCAATATCTATAGCCAGCATCATTAATAGTGGTAGTGGTGGGTGTTATAGAGTTGAGAACTGTCAGGAGAGAATGAAGGCACCAAATAAAGCTGACCCATTCTCAGATTTCTCTATTGAAATCACAATATTTGGGGGAAGGCATGATCTTTCTGATGGAGAATTAGAATCCTCAGGCTATTTTAGGCAGAATATTGTAATCCTATGTACATGTAGTATGTACATATAGAGAATGATAATTTTTACGTTTCTAGAACTTTTATATTTTTAGAATACTTTTTAATGGTTGTGTGTGTGATGTATATACCAAAATAATTTTCAAACACAAATTCATAGTGTCTTAGTGAAGGTTATGTCTCTTCCAATCAAATGCAGCACAGTTCTCTCACTGGTATTCAAGTAAGACAACCATTGAGTGATGCAAAAAATGAAAGGATTAAATCTGTTCTCTTTGAACTGCCATGACATTTTGTTTCATAGAACCCAATAAAACAATGGCTGTGATATATTTTATTATGACAACCAATATCTTTATAGGATTAAAAGAAAAATATTTTAAGAAACATTCAGCCCTAGTGAGACTAAAGGTACAACTGCCAGAATAGTGGGAAAATGAAATAAATTTATTAGTTTTTGACATGGCTGGAATTTGTAATAGATAAATATAATTGCAAGATAAAATCCATAGTATTTATAGCAAAATTTAATGTTTGGTTTCTCCATAATCAAAATAATTGAATTTTTAGTTCTGTATCATTTTTACGTCTCTGATCCAATATAATTAGTCAAAATTTAAACAGAAGAACACTTTACTAGAAGAAAAGTTCAAATAAAAGCTTTTTAAGACAGCAGACTAAAAGATCTGTATCCATAGGAATTCTAAAAATCTGTATAGTGCTTATATTTTTTAAAAAAGCAAATGTCTTAAAAGAGCTAACTAGTGAACCAACATTTTAAATTGATAGCTATAGCCAAGCTTTGAGAACTGTAAAGTTATTTACAAATACATTATTAGGCCCAATTTTTCTACAATACTTGAATAAAAACTTATTTCAAAATTAAGAAATTTTCATATTTGTTATATTTCTTATTTATTGAATACTATTTTTATCATTAATAACTTTAAACTGTAGTTAAAAGTTCTTTTACTTGAAAGATTTCTACAATCACTTTTTTTTAAAAAAAATATTTTATAGGAGAGGTTTAAATCCACCTCACAGAGTGAAGTCCATTTCAATGACCACATTCACACAGCAAGAAATAGAATTTCTTCAGAAGCATGGGAATGAAGTAAGTATTTAGTATAGAATGCATAAATAAATTGATGGAGAATACAATTTTAATGAGTGCCTTATATTAGTCAAAAAGAATACAAGTTCTGAACATAACATGAAATTTTCTTGGGTTGTATGTACAGTATATACAATGGTATTTGTGAGCTGAAATTGAATTGTAATTGGAACCATGTAGTGTGAATCAAATTGTCTAAGATTCATTGATGCATTTCAGTTTTTCCTCTGCCCTCTTTATTATTCAGCATGCTTTTAGAGTGAACTTTTCAACATGGGTGGAACTTCCTAGAAATATGGGTGGTATTTCCTCAAATGTTTGTTCCTGTTAATATTGCATCACAGTAGCGCTGCTGAAGCATGTTTTATGGGATATAGAAGGCAAGAAATTGCTTAATGGTCTTAAAATTATGAAAATGCATAAGACTATATGACATGAATTTAAAGTCTTTTTCTAGACATTAGCAAGCTATCCCAAGTGCATGAATTCCAAGAAGCTTAGTCATAACACATAGCTTAAGTTACAGAATTATATTAGCTAAAATAATGTTAAGAGATGACTATTAAATCTGGAACTTTAAATCAACCATTTTTTATTTAATCAGAGTTATTTTTAGCAAATATTATTTGCTCCCAACCCCTGAAATAGGACATTTTGCTGCGGCCAAATTAATTATAATTAGGTGTTGTTGTTGTTTTTGTAGATTATTGTTTTTCTTGGTAAAAGAAAAATCTAATTATTTAGAAGATGCAGAGGAATTATCTGAATAACTCTAGTAAGAAGTATTTCAGTGCTGTTCAGTATAAGAATGTTGTTTTACTTGAGTTTTAAGAATATGATTATCCAAAATTAGCTGAAACACTGAAAACAATATAGCTGGTATGCAGGGAATGCAGATGGATAGTGGAAAAATCATCTCACTGACTCACAGTTGGAACCTGGTGCACAAAATATACATTTAGAATTAAAGACTTAATTCTATCACTCAAATCATAGTCATTTGGGGATACTATGACTGCTGGAATTTGGAGAACCAGTCATAAGGTTAAAACCAGTCAGGGGGGCGGGGAGTATTGTTTTTTACTCTTTTATATTGGGTTTTTATTGTTTGTAAGCTGCCCAGAATCACTGAGAGTGAGTGGGTGGCCATATAAATCTTCTGAATAAATACGACCCGTTCAGCACTATCACAACTTGAACAATTGCTGAACGGATAGCTGGTAAGTGAGGACTACCTGTAGACTCCTGCCATTCTTCATTCATCCCTCTTAGGGGTTGTTTTTATCATGAGTGTTATTATGAGGGTTGTTGCCCCTCATTCTCTTCTGAGTCAGCATGGTAGGACTTGCAGGGGATGTATGTGTATGTAATATTATCATTGAATATTACTTTATGCGAGTTGATGACCAAAAGAAAGATGTTACTGCTATAGTAATTGCATAATTTAGTGATTTAGTTGTAAATATTTAAACTTTTAGTCTTCTATTACCATATTTATATTTATTGTATGCTTTAGTTCATTTTATTTTTATCAACCTATTTAAAATGTTTTACAAAACCTATAAAAAACATCATCTGAGGTATGTAATTCAGCTCCCAAACTATGTATTATAGTCATTAACCATAATAAAGATTTTAGATTTTATAAAGTTTTAGTGCAGTGGTTCTCAACCTGTGGGTCGCGACCCCTTTGGGGGTCGAATGGCACTTTCACAGGGGTCGCCTAAGACCATCAGAAAACACATATTTCCGATGGTCTTAGGAACCGAGACACCGCTCCTCTATCCGTCCACATACGAGTACCCAGGGACGGTGCGATGCACGGGCGAATGCGCAGGCGCCAACAGAAGGGTCACGCGCGCTAGCCCGCCATCTTGGTGCCACGCCCCCTTTGTCACCTCATCGCTTCTTGCCTGGCAACGCGCGGGGAGGGGGCAGGGATTGCGGCGGTGGGGCGGGGGTCGCGGCATTAGGAAGGTTGAGAACCACTGTTTTAGTGGATTCATGTTGGGAAAATGAATGGGTTTGAATATGTACACAACACTATTTGATGATGTCTCAATCTCTTTAATATAGTATAGGTAGTCCTTGACTTATGACCACAATTGAGCTCAAATTTTCTGTTGCTAAGTGAGACAGTTAAGTGAGTTTTGCCCCATTTTATGACCTTTCTTGACACAATTAAGTGAATCACTGGAGTTGTTAAATTAGTAACACAGTTGTTAAGTGACTTTGCCTTTCCCAGTGACTATGTTTGTCAAAAGATCACATGATCCCGGGATACTTCAACCGTCATACACACATGCCAGTTGCCAAGCATCCAAAGTTTGATCACCTGACCATGGGGATGTTGCAATGGTCGTAAATGAAAAGCAGTCATAAGTCATTTTTTTCAGTGCTGTTGTAATTTCAAACTGTCCCTAAAGGAATGATTGTAAGACTAGGACCACCTATGTTTTAGTTCATTAAGTGATCAGATTAATATTGTTTCTCTTTGAAAAGGTATGTAAACAGATATGGCTAGGATTATTTGATGATAGATCATCAGCAATTCCAGACTTCCGGGACCCTCAAAAAGTCAAAGAATTTCTACAAGAGAAATATGAAAAGAAAAGATGGTTTGTACACGTTTCACTATAATTATAAAACTTTTTATAATAAAAAGAATTTGTATTATAATATATAGAACATTTCCTATTCTATTTCCAGTGGAATGGCTAAACATATATTTGTTTTATTTGTATCAATATTTACCTTGTGGAGGTATTACTGGAAAATTTCTTACCAAAGTCAAATTCAAAATCGTTGAATCGCCTTTGTCATGCATATTACAGTACCCCTACTGATTTTTACTACTGTAAGTACTGCCATTATTACTTTCTTCTAGTAGTCACCAATTAGCTCGCCCTGTTTTCCCCTAGGGTTAAAAGGCATCGTGAGCAAAAGTACTAAATATTAAACTAATTGGCCAAGTCCAATGTTTGACTTTTACTTAATTTCTTGAGCAAATTATTGTTCATTCTCCAGAACATGACAGTGTCTGGTTGAATGAATTTCCTGATGCTATTTCCCTGGAATACCCCTTAACAAACCCCACTCATGGTGGACTTTTCTCAAGCTTAGGCTTTGCTTTCTTTTTATAACTTAACTACCCGCCCCGCCCAAATCATGTCTTATTTGATTGCTTCTGTTTTAGTGAGATTAATGCATAAAATAAAATTAGATAAAATATTTTTGACTTAACATTTAAAGGTTGTGTGTATTTGTATTTATGCATTATGAATATTCACAATGTCCTTTTTTTTCTTTAAATTATTATTGGTATAGTAAAGTAGTAACATTCTTGGCTGAAGCAATTCTTAGAGCTATTTTTAACAGGCTGAAATTTTTCTTTTCCAGTTTTAGTTAAATGTATTTCTTAAGCCAATACTTGTTGCTAATATCTATTTTTCAGCTGTATAGAATAATGTATTTTGCTCAGTTTGTAATAGGATATCTTATTTAGGTACTACACATAAACACACAGGGTTCCAGTTGTAGAAGTTGAATTTCAACCAGTTAGATTATATTACCTCTATTTACATTCACTATTTACCTTGTACATTTATGATTTGTTTTAGACCAGTTACATCTTAATAATTATTCAGTGCATTTCAATTATATGCCAGTTAATCTTTTAAATCTTTGTTCTTACTGTTTTTCTTACATTATAGCTATTATAACAAAGTGAGTTTATAATTGCTTAAGCCATATGGTTAATTCCAGCTCTCTAAAGCCTAGAATAGCATTGTGGCATCATCCTTTATTAATGATTGATTTGGGCATGTTATAATAATACAAATGTTTTCATTTGGCATTTTAGGTATGTTCCTCCAGAACAAGCAAAAGTTGTGGCTTCTGTCCATGCATCCATATCTGGATCGTCTGCTAGTAGTACAAGCAGTACTCCAGAAGTTAAACCACTTAAATCTCTCTTGGGAGAGTCTGCACCAGCACTGCACTTAAATAAAGACACACCCACACAAGTAAGTAATGTACTGTATTTTTCGGACTATAAGACACACCGGTGTAAAGACGCACCAAGATTTCGGAGAGGTAAGTAAGGGAAAAAAAAGGTTTTGCCCTTCCCCAGCCCCGAGGAGCACTCTGCAGACCTCGCAAACCCTCTGCGCACCCGTTTTCGCATGGGGCGGTGCTTCGGGAGGTCAAAAATGGCTGTATTCGGTGTATAAGACGCACCAACATTTCCACCCTCTTTTAGGGGGGAAAAAGTGCGTCTTATACTCCGAAAAATACGGTATCTTTTAAAAGTGTATGAATTTAACATGCATTCAATAAAATATGTTACTTGGTGCACTGTCAGTGGTGGAATCCTACCGGTACGCCCTGATTCGGGCGTACCGGTAGCGGCTGCTGCTGGTGGTTCGGAGAACCGGTAGCGGCGGCAGCGCGAGGCTCCGCCCACCCGCCTGGATGTCGCCATTTTCTTGTTTTTAACCCTTTGCGCATGCGCAAAGCCTGCGCATGCGCAGAGGGTGAAAAAGTACACGTGACGGTGGCGCACTCACTCGCAAAGCGCGCGCTTCCAAACCGGTAGGGAAGGTAAGTAGATTTCACTGCTGTGCACTGTCCATTACTAATCTATTGTTTAAAATCTTTCTTCAGACCCATGCTGCTTCATATTTTCAGTTTGTACTATGTAGCTGTTCTATATCACTTATTTTTGCCCTGATGGCTTTCAGGGAATCTCTGTACTCAACAAGTCTATTCAGTTCTACTTTATATTTCTGTTAACAATGTTAACAGAACAAAACTATGTTTTTTCCATAGTGACAATATTACTCGTATTTCCTTTAGTTCTTCATCCTTCAATAATCTGTTCCTTCGGGGGTTTTCTTTTTGTCCACCTATATTTTGTTGAGTTTTTACTTAAAAGTCACTCCCTGTTCTTTTAGGAGACCTATCTTGCATTCTCACAATATCTAAGCTTCTATAGTACTGACATATTTTCTCAGCTTCCTAGTCTTTGGTCTCCTTAATTTTTCACACACTTCTGTTTCCTCAATTATCTTCACTAGAGTCTGGAAGTGAATTATATTGTGTGTCTCACGAGAGTGTTTGAATGTTTCGTGCAATTTTGCATTAGTCTACTGATGCGTGCCAGATCTGTAGCATATTACAGTACAGAATTAAATTGCCTCATCTGGATGAAAAATAAGTTGACTTATAAAAGTGTTGTTTTTCTATATTAGGAATGATACTCTGGTTTACTCTAGTTACTCTACTCCTGCTTGTTTAACCCACTGCAATTTGTTTACAGTCTCCTGTTACAATTCGGTCTCATGGGCAGTCACAAGAAAAGAAACAATTTGATCTTCTCAGTGATCTTGGTTCAGACATATTTGCTGCTCCTGCTCCGCACACCACAGCTACTGCAAATTTCGCTAATTTTGCACATTTCAACAGTCATACAGGTAATTTTATTTACTATCTTAAGTTTGACAATGATAATTACTGAGATTGAGCTAATTTGTATGGCCATTTGTTTAATGGTTAAATTATCCCAAATGTGTGCTTAATCACTGAAAGTTATTAATAATTCAAGTTTACAGAAACCTAAAAATAAAATAGGAAATAAGCTATGAAAACCAAACTTGCTGGCTTCTGTAATATTGGCAAGGATTTGAGAAAAAAGAAGAGATAGTCAAATTTGCTAAATTAGCTAAAAGATAAAATGTACAGTGCATTATTATCATAGGAACAAAATTGACACTGTGAATAATTTATGATTAAAATGATTAAAACTACATATGGTAATGTATTAAATAAATAAAACAATAGTTATATGCTATTATGAAAGTAACAAAATATGATAAAATATTCAGTGCTATCTATACAAAGAATAAACATGAAAATAATGAAGTATTTTATGCTAATAGGCTAAAAATTAATACTGTTAAGGTGATTAGAAGATTAAACATAGTAGTTAGAAATATAATTATGCAGTTTAATAAGAAAGTCGTTTATTAGTTTTGCTTAACTCTTATCAGCAATCAGTTTCCTGCTAATTTTATATTGGGCAAGATTAAATCAGAAATAATTACAAATACAGAATTAGTTTGGCTAAGAAGCTGTGTAAATATTGAGGACAAAATTTTCCATCTCTATAAAATGAGCAACATAGAAGTGCTTGTTTGATAGTCTTAAGAGTTATTAACTCACACGGTCATACAAGCTCCAAGAAACAAGCTTTCCTGTATCAAGGGTGGGTTCTGGATCCTTTTGCTGCCGGTTCGCTCAGAGTCGCGCTGTGCACGCGCGCGCAGCAATAAAAAAAGAGCTTATGCGCAGAAGCAAAAATCTAATATTTAGCATGTCAAATGCTTATTTTTCCTCTTGATTCTGACTGAAATTTTTTAAATCAGTTGTAGGACTGGAATAAAACCTTCCTTGTGTGTTTGTGTGTGTTGGAATGGGTGGGAGGACTGTAATATGCTTTTTAGAAAGCATTTTCAGCACAGAGTTTTGGTGTCTGAATCTCAGAAGTGCTTGAATGGCAGAAGAAGAGGATTTTTTTTTTTTTAACTTGGGAGTTATTCAGCTATGGAGATGAATTAAAAAAATAATGTGGGCTCTTAAGCATCCTCCCATTCTTTCCTTGAAACGCTTTAATGTGTGAGTTAATCATTAAGTGTTGTACCTCATGATTCTTGACGAATGTATCCTTTTTTTAATGTGCACTGAGAGCATATGCACCAAAGACAAATTCCTTGTGTGTCCAATCACACTTGGCCAATAAAGAATTCTATTCTATTCTATTCTATTTTAACCTTGATGATATGGATTTTTCTGTTGGTGGTACTAGATCCTTGTAAGTCCTCTCTTCCATGTCCCCCATTCACAGGGAATCTGTTACCTGATTAAATAATGACTTGTTGGTGCTATTATATCTTTAAAAAGAAATCAGAGGAAGAAGATGCCTCACATAAGTCGTTATCCATAGTTTTCAAACTGATCTAAGTCATTTTTGTTGAAGTCAGTAGTTAACTAATATTAATAATTATAATTATTAGGTATTTATTTATTGTTTTAACTTGTTGTAAGCTGCCCAGAATCATTTGTTCTATGAGGTAGATGTCTATATAAATTAAATAACTAAATTAACAAATAAATGAATATTCTGTGCATGCTGTTTATTAGTTTCATTTTGCTTAAACATTTCATTTCTGAACTATTATCTGAACTTAAATAGTTCATTTCTGAACTATTATGTAAAATGGTTTTTCAAAATTGTTGTCATCTAGAAATTCTCTTAATTATATTCCAATGCATATGAAGGTCAGCCTTTAGTTATATATTTAAAAAGGATAAAAATGTAATAATCATAATATTCCTAACTCTTACAAGAGTTCTGGAAGGCAGGTCTTTACTTTGGTGATGAGTTAACAGTACAGGTAGGACTTATTTAGTGAACACAATTGGCACCAGTAACTTGGTCATTAAATGAAGTGGTCACTAAGTCAAACTGACTGTTCTGTGGTCTTAACTCAGGTTTCCTATAAATGCAAGGATTAAACATAGTTACTTTTTCATTACTGTTGTAACTGCAAAGGGTCACCAAATTAGGCAGTTGCTAAATGAGGACTCTCTGTAATTGCGTGGGATTAAATAAATCAGTGGTTCTCAACCTTTCTAATGCCGCGACCCCCCTGCGACCCGCCCGCCGCCGCCGCAGGCGGCGCCGGACAGCCGGTAGCGACAGAATCGGGAGACTTCGCCCGGACGCCGCCATTTGGGTTCTTTTACCCTCTGCGCATGTGCAAAGCATTTTGCGCATGCGCAGAGGGTAGAAGAACCCAAATGGCGGCGTCCGGGCTACCAGCTGTCCGGCGACCCGCAGGCACAGCCGAACCGGGACCTTTTCACCCCTGCAGTGACGGTGGCACCAAGATGGCGGGCTAACATGCGCGGCGACCCCTGTGAAATGGTCGTTCGACCCCCAAAGGGGTCGCGACCCACAGGTTGAGAACCGCTGAAATAAATCTTTAACTACAGTAGTTGCAGATTACAGTTCATATAGCTATAAAGAGTAGAGAATGCCCTTTTTTAAGGAAGGGCATTAATTTTGATGTTGGTGACATTTACAAGATATTTCATAGAATCCTTGTAATTGATTGGATGATGAATCAATTTCAGTTTCTTTTTTCTGCATCCCCCCCCCTTTTAGAGCAGAGAGATTGGAGAGGAAGCGGTTTGGTTCCCAGAAATTATGCTGGGAGCCCCAGGCACGCTCTAAACAGCTTGCAGTACTCTTGTAATCTCGTAATCCTTTTCTTTTCAATCTCTCTTTGTAGTGGGTGAGGGAGAGAAAAATAAAGTGATTTCTGTAGGAATCTCTCTTTTACCTGACCCTTCCCCCCCATTGCAGAGATTAGAGAGTACTGTAAGTACTGCTCTTCTACACATTGAAAATATTGTGATCATGCTGGCAGCAGAAAGAGTCAGGAAAAGGATAGGACACCAGTGTGATCAAATTGTTTTTGATGTAAGTAAACAGGCACTGGAGCATTCCAAAGGGCAGGGTAGTCTTTAGGAGGCGAACAAAAACTGAAGGTGTGAATTAGTAATAACCAGGGTATAGTATAATAATGGGATCACAATATGGTATTTTCATTTCTGTTGACAGACACTAGACTAAAATATTTTATATATAAATAGAATTAAAAGAACAGCCATTTCCATGTAGGATAGGTTTGCAAAATATATATAAGAAAATGTTTGTCCTGTACATTGTACTTTCAAATAGTATAGTTATCCTAAAGTAGTTATCCTGTTCTGTTCAGTTTATCTTTGTTTTCATATCATTAACATATTTTTGTTCATTTGCACTTTACAGCGCAGAACTCTGCAAACGCAGGTTTTGCAAACTTTGATGCATTTGGACAGTCTAGTGCTTCGAGTAATTTTGGTGGTTTCCCCACAGCAAGTCAGTCTGCTTTTCAGCACCAAAATACAGGTAGAAATGCTCTAATGTTGTTAATTCCTTTAATATAAACTAATCTGGACACTATAGTTGGAATATTTCTTAGATCTCCTTGTATCTACTTGTCTTAACACACATAATCTGAAGCTCTGGGGAAACCTGAAAAATGAATGTTCCTTTTCTTTTGCTATACTTGGTGTGGGTTGTGTTCATGCATGAAGTTTTTATATTATAGCTTCTGAATTACTCCTACACATGATGTAAATACTATTTATTGGAAAAATATTGGATCATATCTTAAGATAAAGAGTCTATTTTTTTCTCATGCAAGATACATTGGTTTGGCTAAAACTACCTCATGTGTAAGGACTGTTGTTTTCTTCTTCTTTTTTATTTGTTTTATGCTGTAATAATTTTTCCTGGAATGTTAATTGGTATGTCTTGATCTGTGGTTGACCACTTTTCTGTTTCATTTTCCTTGTTTAAAAATGCTTAAGATTTCTTTTAAATTTTTTGTTTTTCCTTTCTGTTAATTTTAACCCCTCACACAATTTCTGGCTGTCCAGCGTTCAGAACGCTTTCATCTAGCTGCAGTTTTGGTGACTTTACTACTTCTGCTTTTCCTGGCCAGGCTATGCGCAGTAAGTTCCACCAAGGTGGGAAACTCAGCTCATTTAATTTATAGTACCATTTTTCCTCATTTCCACTGTGTCATGTTCAAGTTTTCTTACTTGTTCTTCTTCAAAAGATGCTACCTAATAGTACATGCTTGCTACTGGTATATTGGCTTACTTGCACTTGAAATTTATCCCACCAAATATAGAGAGTAAAAGTCATAGTTACAATGGTTTTCTTTATGCAAATAAGTGGAAAATATAATACAATTTTTAGTATTCATGAAAATCTGAAACATTTCAGGATACTGTATAATGTAGTTCAATTTTTAATGTAACATTGATTCCACATTCCAGCCTGCTGTGCTGGTTCCTGTGCCTGTCTTTGGACCTGTAGTGGCTCAGGCTTTTGGCAGCTGCTGCCAAATGCCAGATCGGCCTTTAATAATGCCAGTTCCCCTTCCTCCACAATCTGATAATGAATGAGAGGATCAACCTAGAGTGTATCACCAAAACATTGTGCACTGAGGGAGGTGTTTCCCTCCTAGAAATGTTCCCACAAGGCATGACTCAGGGCAAGGGCAGCACTGCTCTGCAGATAACAGGGTATGAAACCTGTTGATAATGATAGTTGACTGTAGAGATCAAATGGGACTTCTGCTACTGTTCATCATCCCTGCTATGAGCTATTTTATGCTATGGCCAAGTTGCTAGTAGAATTCCCAAAATTTAGCACTTGGGTGATGAGGGGCTTTAATTTGCCTTTCCTGGTACAAGGTGAGATTGGCTTGGGAGTCCATAGCCACTGTGCATTTCCCCCAGATTACTAAAGGTTCGATTCATGGCAGCAGTCATGGTTTTATAGAACTCTTCTTTGTCTCAGACACATGCAGTTGAGGGATGTTACTGTCCGTTCTTGTGGTCAGATCTCTCCCAGGTAGCCTTGGAGTTATCTGTAGCTGCTCTATACCACAGAATAAAAGAATCCATCTGATTGGTCTGTCCTAGGTGCTTGATGGATCCCTTTGGGTTTCAGAGGAATTTAGAGTCTTCTCTGAAGCTCTGCACAGCCCAACTGAGGCTTTCTTCATTGCGTGGAACAAGATGGTGGCAACAGCCTTGTACATATGTGCCTATGAGACTCTGCTGTGGATTTTGAAAAGTTGCTAGTTTTTAGAGTAACTCTGGCAGTTGAAATGGAAAAAGAGAACTCTGGGGAAAAACAGAAAGCATTTATTAAGGATTACCTCATGGTGATAAGAGCAGCAAAACATAATTATTTTTCTGCTCTTTATCATGTCTACAAACAGGGCTGGTAGCCCTGTTCAAGGTGATCTGGTCCCTCCTGGGCAAAGATAGATCTGAGGAACATTGGCAGGGATCTGTGAAGTCTATTCGGCGCATAATTTGGATAAAGTCTCTTGGATCCACTCTGAATTGGATCAGCTGTTCAGGTCCTTTGGGGTTGTGTGTGACATAGTTTGGCATGTTTTTGTGATATTTCTGATAAAATGAACAGGGGCCTTGGGGTGGGAAGTGGAGCCACCTGAATATTAGATTTGACTATTAGGGTTGACACCATGACCCTCATGGTTGGTCAAGAGTTCCTAGGGGATGATGTGTGGTTATATACACAAAGTAGTGAATGCATCTTTTAGGGAGGAGATGATTATTACTGGAAGGTTCCTGGGAAGGTAGTTGTGTTTCAGATCGGGATATAGTGCTGAAAACGTATTGATATATATGTATATGACTTTTGGTGGGATCAGTAAGGAGGCAGCGCATCCATGCTGGCCTTCCTTGATCTTTCAGTGGTTTTCAATACCACTGTACATAATGTCCTTCTGGATTGACTTCAGAAAGTTAAGATTAGGGGGACGTTAGTTGTCCTTTCTCTGGGACCAGTTCAAGTTGATGCTAGTGGAGGAAGAGATCCTGCCCTACCGCCCTGCTTTGCAGCATCTTCGGGGCTTTATACTCTCATCTCCTATTTATATGAAGCTGCTTGGTAGGGTCATCCATAGGCACAGGGTTACTATCAGTTAGATGATGATACACAGCTATCCATCTCTGACCAGGACTGGACAAGTAGTGCTATTAGTTTTCCACAGTGTTTGGAGGCTAAGGGGGATACGTGTGCTTCAGGTCAGCTGCGGTAAGACTAAGTGGCTGTGGTTTTTAGGATCCCTGAAGCTGGAGGCTTTCTGTCTTTAGTTCTGAATGGAGTTCCACTTTCCCACACATAACTAGCGTGTACTTTGAAGGTCTTCTTGTACTCATAATTCTTGTTTGAAGAACAGGTGACTACTGTGGCCAAAGGGATATTTGCACAGCTACATCCTATTCACTACAGTTTGTTCAAAATACAGCAGCATAGGTGGTGGTGGGTGTACCATTGTATGTACATGTAATATCGCTACTCATGACCTGCACTGGCTTTGGGATGTAATTTGTGATACTGATCATTGCTTATAAAGCTCTTCATAGCACAGGTCCAAGTTGGGATTGCATATCTCTGTCTGGGTCAGCCAATCCCATGAGATCCAAGAGAGTGGACATACTTTAGGTTTCCTCTGTGAACTATGTCATCTAATGTGACCCTTCTCTGTCACAGCACCTACCCTTTGGAATAATATGACCCTTGAGTTTCAGATGAGCCTAACTCTTGTTAGTGTTCTATAAAGTTTTAAAACAGTTTTTATTTTTTTCTCCAGCCATTAGGCCAGGATGTTGGATGAAACAGTCTAGTACAGGGGTGTCAAATTCAAGGGCCGGATCCGGCCCATGGGGTGCTTAGATCTCGCCCGCGGAGCCACCTTGCCCACGGTGTCTCTGCCAGCAAAAACAGAGCTTGGGAGGGCTGCACACGGCCTTCCCAAGCTCCATTTTTGCTGGCAGAGGGTTGCAGGAAGCTGTTGCAGCCGAAAACAGAGCTCGGGAGCCCATCTTTTTATTGTTTACCTTCTTTTGTATTTCAATCCCAGGTTAGTCACCCAGAATCACAATTTCCTAATTAGGTGACCTTATAAATTGTGTAAATAAATAAAAAAATGATATTCTGGGGTTAGAGAGCCAATGTGATATAGTGTTATGGTGCTGAACAGGGTGGAAACACCAGGTTCTAGTCCTTTCTTAAGCATAGAAATTGGCTGGTAGCCTTTGGGACCAGTTACTCTTTCTCAGCCTTTTAGTGGGTAAATGAAAACATATATCTAGCAACCTGCACTGGACCAGAGTAATAGAATTTGACCCTGACCGTTAATGAAAAGACGTCCATCCAGCAGTAAATTGGTTTGGATGATGTTATTGTTGCTATTTATTCTAGCATATTAATACAGATTATTTGTTTTGATGTAGAACCCAGTCTGGCCTTTCAAATATTTTTATAATTTCCTTACCCAATCTATAGCCAGCAAAATAATCACTAAATTACAATTTCCAGTGGCTCAAGCCATTGAGACTAATAGTGAAGATGCTAGGAGTTATAGTTTAGTAGCATCTGAATGTCACAGTTTTTCACTTTTTATTTTTGTGAAAGAAGACTGCACATACTAATCTCTTTAAAGGGAGATTAGCAGTGTAATCAAGCACCAACCACTAGCATTCACTTTTGCAGTTTGAAGTTTAAAACATTGAATATTTGATTACCAGAAGTGGTAATCAAAATGAGGATTTTGTTCTTTAATAATATAATTCACTCCTCTTTTGCTCTCTTCTGCTTTTAATTCTTCATAGTAATACAGAATTTAAAAATTACAAAAAACTTAGACCATGCTAAATTGATATGAAGTGATATATTTACTTCTTAATTTGATAGTTTTTTAAAAAATTAAAGATATTGTGCTGTTTATTGGAACTTATCAAATATTGTTTCATTAAAGGAATTTCAATCTAATTAAGTTGCAGAAAGAGACAAGAGCCTAAAACAAAACCATGTTTGTGTGAATCATTGAGGCTAGTTTTGCTGCAACATGTATTTCCTTCACTGCTCTGAGATTGATAAGGCTAGGGCGTCCGGATTTGGAATTTAAAATACCTGTTTTAACCAATCAGGATTTTGGAATAGAGAAACTCTATTAAAGGTATGACCTATAAGTTCATTGGCACACATGGTCACCAGATACATTTGAAGAGACTTTCAATGAGCTTGAAAACTTTTTAACTTATTTTGTTTCAGGTGGGAGCGCTCGATCAGTGAATGCTAACTTTGCACACTTTGATAACTTCCCCAAATCCTCCAGTGCTGATTTTGGAGCCTTCGGTGGTTCTCAGAGCAACACAACTGCAGCCAGTAAAGCTGTAGTGAATAAACCATGTCTCCAGTCAGCAGATAAATATGCAGCTCTTGCTAATTTAGATAATATCTTCAGCACAG
Source organism: Thermophis baileyi (assembly GCA_003457575.1). Taxonomy (NCBI): domain Eukaryota; kingdom Metazoa; phylum Chordata; class Lepidosauria; order Squamata; family Dipsadidae; genus Thermophis; species Thermophis baileyi. The sequence goes on from QLTV01001459.1 coordinate 2,796,352, forward strand.
GGCAAGGTACTAATTCTTATTCTTTGACCTGTTCTCTTCACTATTTATCATGGCTATAGTTTGTTCTGTGATGTACTATTAAAATCCATGAGATTTTTAGCAATTCCTATTACGAACAATCAATACCAGTGTTACTATAAAACATGCACTATGTTACTTGCAAGTTTGAGGCACTGGAATTTATAGTTATTCTGGTGAAAATAAGGGTAATACAATAAAAATATTAATATGTGCTATTTTTTCTTTGATATAATGCATCAGAGGCTATTTAGGTTCTACCAGTTATTGAACAAGTTATGTATCTGAAGCACTGGATCTTTTAAAATATAGTTGCTATGAAGAATTTCAGCACATGGTAATTGTAGTAATCATAGGGTTTTGTGCCTGAATTCACACACCTTTTTATTCTGTTTGTTTATAAATTATTTTAACATTTATTCATGATGAAATTGCTAAAAAAAACAACAACGCACCCTGTTATACAAGTAATCCTCACTATTGTGTTTAGTGACCAACTTTACAGTGGTGCTGAAAAAGTAACTTGTTGCAATGCCCCAGTAATCATGTGTTTGAGATTTAAGCACTTCACAACCGGAGGGCATTTATGACCATTACAGCATCCTGTGGTTTCATGATTTCACATGTAAATAGTTCTCAGCCAACATTTGACCAGACAGTCAATGGAGAAGCCAGCATTGAAATTGTGAAAGGTAAAAAGTGAGTTATGATCAGTTTTCACACTTATGACCATTGCAGCATCCCCACAATCATGTGGTCAAATTAGGTGTTTGGCAAACGGCATATATTTACAATGGTTGCAGCGTCCCGGGGTCTTCGGATTTTCTTTTGCAACCTTCCTAGGAAGCTTCTGACAAGCAAAGTCAATGGGGGAAGCCAGATTTGCTTAAAGACCGCATGATTCACTTTCAGTGAGTTACTTAACAACCATGACCAAAAGGTTGTAAAATGGGGCATGAGTCACTTAACAACTGTCTTGCTTAACAATGGAAATGTTGGGCTCTCTTGTGGTCGTACATCAAGGACTATCTGTATATGGAGGTGAGTGTATATGTGTATATAGATAGACAGATCGATATAATACGTTTCTCAGGGCAGCTCACAGCTCTTCTTATTTGCAGTCTGCAACTGCAGTCTTGCAAGATTGGTTGTTTAATTAGCTTTGTTAAGTTGCCCTGTGTAGCTATAAATCTATAAGCAAGATTACCTATTACCTAACGATATTGGCTATGATTTTTATAACTAAATAGTCCTTATCTGAAACGTATAATAGTTCCTTCCTCTGGAATTTTATCTTAATTTAATTCAAGCAAGTGTATTTGTCAAATCAAGCATTTTTAAAGTATTGTGGATAATCAAGAAAAATCATCAAAACTTGCTTAGTTTTGTAATTGCTGAAAGAAAACCCTATAAATATATGGCACATAAAATTCATTTTAGGGACCTAAAGAATCTTAAAGCATATAATTATAAGGCACCGACCAGTCATAATTTATAGGATAATAAAATTTACTAATCAAAAACTTGCAGTTTTAATGCACTACACAGTTATGTGGTTTATAGTGCTGTACCTACTACCTTTTCTGAAATATAATTTTGTTGATAGTATGTTACTGAAACAATTATAATCATGGTTTCATAGAGAACATATATATAATCTATAAAATATTTTTAATGTAATAACCTTAAATATGTTGCTGAAATATGCATTGAAAGAAAACGATTTTATTTCTTCTAGAATCATACCAGTGGGAATGAAATGTTTTTGTTTGAAGTTTCCTGTTTCCAATGTGCAGTGATATTCTTTTTATTTTTTTGTACCATCAAGACAAGATTGGCACATGAATGGTTATCCACATGGTTTTCGCCTTGTGACAAACAATTCACATGTATTTGTTTGGCGCAGGCCATTTCTTCACACAGTTACATGGACTTTTTTTTATCTGTTGCTGGATTATAGAAATTATAGTTATGTTTTATACGTTCAGTTTAACTGCAACAGTGAGAATTAAAGCTAGTTACGTGAAAGCCATAAAATGTGTGCAGAGCCTACAGGATTGTCTTTTATGTATTTAATCATAAGTATATACTGTCTGTAGTTGTTTGGCATTCATTTAGAATTTTCCTGAGTGGGAACTCTTGTATAGCTTTTTTTCCATCTCAAAAAAGAGGCTGAGTATATAAAATAGTTGGAAAAATACATCTCTTTCCTTCCCAGAACATTTTTTATTGGAAATATGATTTTGTGGGTTTTTAAAAAAATGCTTATTTTCTAATACTTCTAGAGAATTGGCTAACTTGCATTGTAAAATATTGTGTGAATGTTTAATGTTGTACTTTTTTCCTCAGGTGGTAATGAGCAAGGAAATGGCTTTGCTGCCAGTACAGTATCTGCTGTGTCGGCTCCAAGTCAAACAAGTACATCTTCAGACAAGTATGCAGCTCTAGCAGAATTGGACAGTGTGTTCAGCTCCACGGCAACCACTAGTAATGCATATACTTCCACTAGTAATGTTAGCAGGTACTCTTTCTTGATAAAAGTTTAATGTAAATCATTCGTGTTTAAACAAAGCAAACATGAAATGGCATCATTTTAATGTGCAAGGTTTTTTGAAATACTGTTACTTGAAAAACCAGATATTTTTGAATTCTGATTTCCATGAGACCCAACAAGAACAAACCATTATTAGAAGAGAACCATAGCTCATCTCCATCTCAAGAATTATATTGCCCCCATATCTTATCCTGAAATGAGAAATATATTGTTGCCTGCAAAAATACAGGTAGTCCTCAACTTACAACTAAAATTGAGCCTAGAATTATGGTTGTAAGTCATGGTGATCATTAAGCAAGGTACCCATACGATCACTTTCCTTACCAATCACAATCCATGCCCTCCCCATTGCAGTCATTAAGTGCAGCACAGGTTGGGTGAGGCCTTGGGAGAGGGCAGTGTAGCACCTTCTCAACCCCCATATGGCCTGCCCTGGACCTCCCAGGTCCTCCTGAGGCACTTGTGCTTAGCTTTCTCTCCTATGATCTAAGAATTGTGGCTGCTCTCAAAATAGTGTCTACTTCTGGTATGGCGTCACATGCCTCTATATACTGTAGGAAGGGTATGGCGGATCGGCCCGTTCTTCTCAAATGTGTTCTTCAGAAAAGGTAAGAAGTGTGACAGCAAGTAAGAAGAGGAGGCCCAAAGGTGTATTGGGACACAGCTGCCTGGGAAATAGGCCCAAGGGATGGGATGCCTGGTGGGATTGGGAGGAAGATAGGTGGGTGGGGCCACTGTTGTGTCTGCAGTTGATTGTAAGGGTAGGCAGATTGCCAAGCACCCTAATTTTGTTCATGTTTTCACGCGTACTGCAGAAGCCATAACTTTGGGTAAAGGTCAAAAGTCCCTTTATTGAGTGCCATTGTAATTTCGAATGGTTGCTGATCAAACAGCCATAAGTCGAGGACTACCTGTAGTAGCTCAAAAGCTTACCAAAAAATACTGTCAAGTTACTTTGCTGGAACAAACTTAGAAACTATACTTTCAAGATTAATCATTAACATTTCTAATACCTTAATTAAGTTTTTATGAATGCTAATATTTATAATCCACTTTTAATCTTTAATCTTAGTAAAATACATGCCATCTTTAGTGACATTCCTGTCAAATAAAATATAACTTTTGTTCTGGATTTAATTTCTTACCAGTTTCTTTTATTTTCTATGCATATTACTGGTTACCTGGGGGTCACAGTTTTTAATTTTATTTAAACATCATTTTGAAAATGATTGCAAATCTAACCAGATTGTCTCTAAAGTTCAGTTAAGCTGGATTTTATGTTTCCATGTACAGTGATTAGCTGTAAATGTACAAATGTACAACTGATGAATATGAATTATTTCTAGTAATGCTTTTGGAACAGTTCCAGTTGGTGCTAATACACAGACGCAGTCTGCATCATCCAGTGTTCCTGCTCAGTTTGGAGGTATTATAATATATTACTAAATAATCTTTCTAAACCTAAATCCACCAATAGGTGGATGCAACGTCTCGCGGCCTGCCCTGCCTTAGCTTGCATCCACCAACAGACTCAAACCGCGTCTCGCGGCCTGCCCTGCCCCATCTCCCGCCTGACCTGCCACCCCCAAACTGCGCTCCACCGTGAGACGCGCGTCTTACTGGAGTCTGGCAGCTCCGTGGCGTCTCTCGGCCGGTCTGTTTAGGGAAACACCTTGCACAGTACAGAAACTCTTCTCGCTGCGAGAAGTTGTTAATTGCTCGCCCTCGTGAGAAGAGTTTCTGTACTGTGCAAGGTGTTTCCTTAAACAGACCGAGAGACGCCATAGAGCTGCCAGACTCCAGTAAGACTCTGTACAGTGATTAGCTGTAAATGTACAAATGTACAACTGATGAATATGAATTATTTCTAGTAATGCTTTTGGAACAGTTCCAGTTGGTGCTAATACACAGACGCAGTCTGCATCATCCAGTGTTCCTGCTCAGTTTGGAGGTATTATAATATATTACTAAATAATCTTTCTAAACCTAAATCCACCAATAGGTGGATGCAAGCTAAAATATATGATTATATTTTAGCTTGCATCCACCAACAGACTCAAACCGCGTCTCGCGGCCTGCCCTGCCCCATCTCCCGCCTGACCTGCCACCCCCAAACTGCGCTCCACCGTGAGACGCGCGTCTTACTGGAGTCTGGCAGCTCCGTGGCGTCTCTCGGCCGGTCTGTTTAGGGAAACACCTTGCACAGTACAGAAACTCTTCTCGCTGCGAGAAGTTGTTAATTGCTCGCCCTCGTGAGAAGAGTTTCTGTACTGTGCAAGGTGTTTCCTTAAACAGACCGAGAGACGCCATAGAGCTGCCAGACTCCAGTAAGACGCGTGTCTCGCGGCCCAACTCACCCCGCCCTAATTGCCACCCCCAAATTGCGTCCCACCGTGAGACGCACATCCAATCCCACGCTCGCTGCCTACTGCACCCCCAAAATAATAAAACCCCCCACGATAAGGCCAAGGCCATATTTCGGGGGTCAAAAGAAAATAAGACCCTGTCTTATTTTCGGGGAAACACGGTATGTTACTAGATATTTTTGTTAATTTTTATTGGATGTTTAGTCATTAATAAGGAAGCTATAGATTTAAAGATGAGTTTATAGAAATTGGGGTGAGGCATGGAATGAAGAGGTATTTGGTTGTATTTTAAAAGGTAGTGATGTTAATGAAGCTACTTTTGGACTTTTTGAGAGAAACTAAAGGAAATCTAATTTTGATTTTTAGAAATAATGAGACTCTTTTAAACTAAGAGTTGGATGTATCTATATCTGTACGAAAAAGTCAGAAGCCAAGTTTTTCCTTTTTTCGCACTTTGTTTTGGATTTTTATCTGATTTTTTTTAAAAAAAATTATTCCTGCTTGTTCACTTTTGTTCATATTTTTAAATTTTAATAAAATAAGTTTTTTTAAAAAAATGGGCAATTTGTAATGATGATTTAATCTTTGTAAACTAAGAGATGAACTTTTGTATTCTGCAGCTCCTGCAAGTAATGATTTGATTTATTCCACAGCTGATAACTATGAGATCCTAATTCAGATAAAATAAAAAACTATAATTAATTCCAATTTCCTTTTTGCTCAGGTAACAGTCTTGCATCTAAGTTGGTGTATTAAGCAGACTATGATAAAACTACCTCATTGATTAAAATATAACTTAAAACTGATTTGCCATGCTGTTTATATAAGCAAATTTGTAAAAACCATATCCTTTTCTCAGTGTCAGTGCTTCATTTTTCAGCAACACCATCCACAAATCCATTTGTGGCTGCACCTGTAGCTGCAGTAGCAGCGTCAACAAATCCATTCCAAACCACCAGCCGAGGAGCAGCAGGTTAGGAAAAATATATCTACAGTTATGTTTGATAGCAATTTTTGTTCTGTTTTTGGCAGGTACACATAACTTTGTGGTATAGTTAATGTACTAAAGATGTTCAAGTTCGTATGAAATTAGTTATGAAATCTCATGGGCGTTAGGCTTATCTTTTTGGGTTGACCAGTTATGAATAAGCAATATGCATAGATTAACTAAATCCTTTTAATAGATTTAACCTTTTTGAAGGTTAAATCTATTTAATAACATGTTTGTAATTCAGGCACTTGTGCTACTCTTGTAGAATACTTTAATATTTGAATTTGTTTTTACAGATTTAACTTTGATATCATTTATTCTTTGATTTTTACAGCACTTAAGTGTTGTAAAGCTAATATTTCTACACTAAAGGAATTAACTTGTGCTGGTTAAAACAAATTTATTTCAATGTTTTGGGAAATAACTTAAAAAATTCATGAAATATTTTGAAGTTTTGACAAAGTGATTACATGTTATCAACTGAAGAAATTGTTTGTAAATAAATTGACAATATCTGGTCTCTTTGTGACTTCTCATAAGGCCTTTCAGGAGCAATTCACTCTCATATATTTCCTCAGGCTCACTTTGGTAGGTGGCCACATTTTATATAAATTTCAGGTGGCTAATTTTTTATTTGCTTGTGAAAGCTTACTGCAGTTACAAGTTCCTTTGCATGTACAACTTTTTCAACCTTCCTTTCATATTATGAAATGGAGTGGGCATGGATGGTGATTGACTTTAAATATACGTTAACACATTACTTGTTGTAAATTTAACACTTCAGTCCTAAGCACATTTATTAAAAAAATATGGCCATTAATTTCATTGGGACTTGCTGTCAATTAAATGTGCTTAGAGTTGTGAGCTAAAGTTGCTACATTTTACCTCCATGGTCACATATGTAGAACGTTTAAAATGAGTTTTGAAGCTTGTACTCCTAATACCTTTAGTGATACTAATGATGTCAAACCATTGTACCTTGTCACAATGTGTTTGATTTTTCTGTATTAGCAAGTACAGTTAGTTATCTTCCCTGCTAATAATGGCTTGTGTAAGCTTTGTTGGTCTCCTATCTGTATCTTGTCTATTTTATATTTGTGTGCCTATTCCACAATAAGCGCTTTCATCATGTCTTTCTTGACTAGCCATAACTATTGATTGATGGATGTATTGATAAAGTTATGCCAGATCTCTACAACATAATTTTTATATGAAAAAATGCTTCAATAGAGTAATTCTCAATAACTTTTGACCTGAAGCTTTTAATATATATCACAGAACTCTGCAAAATTTTAAATTGTTCATTGCTAGGTTGTGTCACGTGTAATAATTGGATAATATCCTTTACATACTCTATTCAAAATGCAAGAAAGTGATTAATGAACAATTTTCTTTAATTTCACCCTTTCAAGAAAAAGAAAAATAGTGTTAGTTGCCGTTTTAAGAATGAATATTTATTGATGTAGTCTGATAGAATTTGGTTCTTGGTCCATGCTATGAACCAAATAGAATTTAGTTTGCAGCTGAAGCAGTTTGTTAGAATTTCTACAGAGTTCTAACTTTTAATAAGGAAATTATTTGTCAAATTGCTTTTTCTTTAATGAGCTACATGATTTCATGATGCTCTAGAAATTCTTTCTGCTCTTTAATTATTCTCTATTAGAAACATCAAAAATTAGTGCTTGTGTTATATAGCCTTCCTATTTCCCCAAAAATGAAAATACCTTCAACGAGGTACTGGCAAATGTTATATTAAATTAAAGGAGCAGTCCAGACAAGTTTTGGCTATATGTCAATGAAATCTAGAAGTTTAATGGTTTTAAGGCTAGCCATGTGACTAGTTGCTTCACAAAGAGTTCTGTCAAAATGCTTTTTAGTGTAACATAATAATAAAAGTTGAACACAAATAATTGATTGCTATTGTTTCTTTCATCAGCAACAACATTTGGCACAGCCTCCATGAGTATGCCCGCAGGATTTGGAACAACTGCCTCATACAGTCTTCCTACTAGCTTTAGTGGTAACTTCCAGCAGCCTGCATTCCCAACTCAGGCAGCTTTTTCTCAGGCTGCTTTCACTCAGCAACCTAATGGTAAATGCTTGCATATTACATTTTGTTTCAAGAGTACAGTGGTTATTTTAAAACAATTCATTTTCCTGGTTTATCTTTGAAACTTTTATTTGCCATGATTTCGTTGGTGGGCCAATGAAATATTGTATTGCATGTATAAATGTAACTGGTAATGTACAGGCAGTTCATTTAGTGACCGTTTGAAGTTACAACAGCACTGAAAAAAAGTGACTTAGGACTGTTTTTCATACTTACAACCATTGCGGCATCCCCATCGTCATATGATCAAAAATCAGATGCTTGGCAACTGACTCATATTTATGATTGTTGTAGTGTCCTGAGGTCATATGATCACCTTTTGCCATCTTCTGACAAGCAAAGTCAATGGGGAAGCCAGGTTCATTTAGCAATCGTGTTACTAACAACTGCAGTGATTCACTTAACAACTGTGGCAGGAAAGGTCATAAAATGGGGCAAAACTCACTTTACAACTGTCTCACTTAGCAACAGAAATTTTAAGCTTAATTGTGGTCATAAGATGAGGACTATCTGTATATGGAAACAAGTGTGAAAAATCACCTGATCAAATTGTATGCATATTATTTATTTTTATTTATTTAAACATTTGTGAGCCACGCAGTCATACCAGCTTTGGGTTTGTTCAGTGAAGCTAAAAACATCAGCACTAAGGTATAATTAAATAAAAACTATAATAACAAAGCCATTATTTTGGTCTTAAAAGCTTGCCAAAATACAAGTAGGGAAATACAAGTACTGTAGGTATTTCAAAGGGGGAGGCTATCACCAAAAAGACTTGTCACCTTGTCTGAATTTAGGAGAGTTAGAACAGATGGCCAGAATCATATTTGGTCCATATGTAATTTTTATTAAAACTTTAAACAAGATTAAAAACCAATAGTAAGTAATATAAATTAAGGAAGGAAGGAAGGAAGGAAGGAAGGAAGGAAGGAAGAAAGAAAGAAAGAAAGAAAGAAAGAAAGAAAGAAAGAAAGAAAGAAAGAAAGAAAGAAAGAAAGAAAGAAAGAAAGAAAGAAAGAAAGAAAGAAAGAAAGAAAGAAAGAAAGAAAGAAAGAAAGAGAAGAAAAAGAAAGAAAGAAAAAGTTACAAGAAAAAATTTAGGAAAATTTTTAAAAGATAAATTCACAGCAGTTATTACAAATATATTTTAATGAAACTCAAATACTTTAGCCACCAAATGAGAAGAAAGAACTCATTGGAAACGGTCCTGATGTTGGGAAAGATTGAAGGCAAAAGGAGAAGGAGACAGCAGAGTATGAGATGGTTAGATAGATGTGTCATCGACATGGTGGGCATGAATTGGGCAGACTGAGGGAGACAATGGAAGACGGGGGGCCGTGGTGTGCTGTGGTCCATGGGGTCGCGAAGAGTTGGACATGGCTTAGTGACTCAACAACAACAACAACATACAGTTAATTATATTACTCTTCTTTCTATAATCCTGTCTAAATCATTAAAACCATATATCACAAATTCATTTTTTCAGTTTTTACACAAAAAGTCCATAAGAGGCTTTCAGTTGCCAATAAATGCAGATAATGACATTCATTTTTTCAATTTTTACACAAAAAGTCCATAAGGGGCTTTCAGTTGCCAATAAATGTAAATAATGACTTTTCTCTGATCAAAAAAGTCAAGTTATTCATTTCAGCAAAATCTGTCAACTTCATCAACTGTGGTAGTGTCAGCTCCATTCTATGCTGGATATTGTTCAATCTTTCCATCTCTATGCCTATAGTGATATTTCCAAATAATCATATATTGAAATAATGTTATCTGACTTTTTTCTGTTTATCCATTAATCTTAAAAGAAACAAGAATCACATTTGGCAAACCTGATATGTCCCAGTGCTACTTTGTATAGGGCAGTGATGGCGAACCTATGGCACGTGCTGGCCAGCTGATTTTCGGCCTTGGGGAAATGCACTTCCGGTTTTCTGTTGGGCTGTTTTTCGCACTCCGGAGGCTTCAGGGAAGCTTCCTGAAGCCCCGGAGTGCAAAAAATGGCCCAACGGGCAAACCAGAAGTTTGGAAAAACGCACTTCCGGTTTGCTGTTGGGCTGTTTTTCGCACTCCGGAGGCTTCAGGGAAGCTTCCTGAAGCCCCGGAGTGCAAAAAACAGCCCAACGGGCAAACCGGAAGTTCGGAAAAACGCACTTCCGGTTTGGGCTGTTTTTCACCATCCCAGGCTTCAGTGAGGCCTTTGCACATTTGCGGGGGGGGGGGGTTGTGCGCATGCGCAGGGGCAGCGCGGGGGGGTTGTGCGCATTCTTGGGGGGAGGGAATGGGTGTGGGCGCGCACGCTAGCGCGCACACACCCTTTTGGCACGCGGACCAAAAAAGGTTCGCCATCACTGGTATAGGGCTTTATAGGTAATTTTGAATTGTTCCACAAGCCTATTAACATTCATTCAGTGACTACAAATTGGTGTAACACAATTTCTACTGCAGCTTAAGTAGGAGCTGCAAGTCCAGGAGTACTGCCAAATCTTGCACCATATATCATAACTGCCATGAAACTGATGTTACTGAATCACCTAGTTGTTTATGGACAAGATTTGAAAGGATTTAATTTTAGCTTATTTCTCCAAATCTGATCTCTATCAAGCACTATTTCAGGACATGTATATCACCTCCAGTTTAGTCTAAAGTGGCAATGTTCCATTGAGGGTCATCTGCATATCAATGATTTCTCATTCCAAAGCCATAAATGACCTATAGAAAAAAAGAGAGAGAAAGTGGTCATGCAGGTAGTCCTTGTTTCACAATCAAAATTGAGCCCAAAATGTATGTTGCTAAGCAAGGCAGTTGTTAAGTGAGTTTTGCCCCATTTAGGAACTTTTTTGCCTCTGTTGTTAAGTGTATCACTAGTTTTTAAGTGAATCATGCAGTTATTAAGTGAATCTGATGCTGACTTGGAAGGTTACAAATGGTGATCACATGACTCCAGGACAGTGCAACTGTCATAAATACATGTCAGTTGCCAAGTGACCGAATTTTGATCATGTGAGCATGGGGATGTTGCAACAGTCATAACTGAAAAACAAGTCACTTTTTTCAGTATTATAACTAAATGAATGGTTATAAGTCGACTATATGTAATTCTGTTTTTAATTTACTTTTAATATATTTTAATATATGGGATCCCATTTTGATTGGAATAAAATATTTAATTGATTGATTTGATTGAAAATATTTAATTAATTCAGTGATTAAGGGACTAATTTTGGGGGATGGAGTATATGCATAATGTGATATTTGACATCTAGTCTAGAGATAATTTTTGGTATTTTATTGCAAAGGTACCGGCTTTGCTGCGTTTGGACAAGGAAAATCAATAATAACCCCATTTGGACAAGTTACAGCTGTTGGAGTTTCCAGTAATCCTTTTATGGTAAGTGAATACTATGGGTCAGATTTATGGGTCTCTTAATTCATATACATATCTTGAGAAATAGGTTGTCCTCAAAAGGATACCAAAAAGGGAATACCAACCCCCCCCCTCAAATCCTAAACCTGCAACTTTCTCTGGGATATTTCAGATTATTTATATGTAATCTTTTATTTAATTCTATCTTATGTATAATATGGTCCTGATTTGATTGAAATTGAAAAATTGCATCATCTAAAAACTGAATGTTAGGAGATTTAAATGATATAAATAGTATTTTAAAATGTTAATTAATTTAAATAATTTAAGGAGACAATGTTTTATTTTTCATCAACCTTGAGAGGCAGAGAGAATACAAACCTATCATTGAGAAAATTTTGATTTTGATAGCTGTACAGAAATATAGTTCATAGTTTGCAATGATATGACTGTTTTATATACCGTATTTTTCGGAGTATAAAACGCACCGGAATATAAGACGCACCTTAGTTTTTGGGGAGGAAAATAGGGGGGAAAATCTGGCTACCAGGTATTCATCTGGCTAGCGTTCTTAGTCTGGTCAGATTCAGCACATTATTTTATCCCCTGGTTAGGGCTTAAAAAAACCTTCTTCGGAGGGAGTAGCAATGAAAAAAGCCTGCAAAGACTTAGGGCTGGAAAAAACCTTCTTCGGAGGGAGTAGCAATGAAAAAAGCCTGCAAAGACTTAGGGCTGGAAAAAACCTTTGGAGGGAGTAGCAATGAAAAAAGCCTGCAAAGCCTCATTAGGGCTGAAAAAAAAGCTTCGAAAAAGCTACATTCGGAGTATAAGACGCACCCAAATTTTCAGCCTCTTTTAGGGGGGGAAAGGTGCATCTTATACTCCGAAAAATACGGTATATATTTCTGTGCACAGCAGGAATAAAAGCACTATCAGTAAGACATTATTTCTGTTTCATTAATTATTCAAACACTTACAACTATTCATATAATTTATATTTGAATTTGGTTTGTCAAGATGCATGTGTACTTATTTTTTGTGAGATTTCTCTCTTTTTCTTTTAGGCAGGGGCAGCAACGGGGCCTTTTCCAACAGGAAGCTCATCAACCAATCCTTTCTTATAGCCTTATAGACACTTTACTTAAAAGAACTCTATGTGATCACATAACATCTCTATGCCTCTTGCACTGTTGTCTTGTTTCACTGACCTTAGCTTCAAACACAAAATAAGTCTTTCAGGAAAAAAAAGTCTGTGTTGTGTATTAAAACCAAGGAACACCAGGTGATGTACAAAACATGGAACTGTGGTAACATCCTTTCTTGTGCAATGGCAGGAGAATGTTAATAGTATCATGTATATTAAAATTGGCTAATATTAAGTTATTGCAGATATCATTCATTATGCTGCAGTATTGTACATATTTTTCTCTTAGGAATTAGTTATTTGTGCATATCAGTATTTGTAACTTTTAACACACTGTTATGTGAAAAATGTTACTGGGAGAAATAGATCAGCCAGTTTAAGGTGCTGTCATATATCTTGGAATGAATGGCCTATATCATTTTAACATTGCTTGTTGGGATTTATGAATTCAGAACTGAAGTTTTATTCATTTCTTGAAGTGTTTTTTTCCCTTTCCTGAAGAGCTCTTCTATTTATACATGCCTAAATTCTATATAATGTGGAGGGACACCTGTCTGCATAATAAAGCTGATCATGTTTTGCTACAGATTGCAGGTGGAAAAAATAAATATTAAAAAAGTTTGTTGTTGTCAGCATTTGCACTAACCAATTTTGTTAATTTTCAAAATCATTGACAAAATTTTGAAATTGCATTATTTCCTTGGCTGTTTCAGTAAGGTTGCAAATTGTTAACAGTAAACCCTGTTAACAATAGTAATGTACCTACTGATCAATCAGTAAAATATGAAATTGCCTTTATTTTGAAAACTGTCTAACAAATCAACTTAAAATGAGTAGTACAGAATATATTTCATTTCATTTATTGTTTAAATGTTTCTTCATTTCAACTTGCGGTCATTGTTCATTCTTATTACTTAAAACAAGTTGGTAAGATTGATTTTGCAGCATTATTGAAACCAAACAGCCAGCAAATACTTAATAAAACCAAACTTTAGCTTCGATATGGATATGCATACTATGGATTTTGAATGAATATTGTGCTCCTTACCAGTAGAATTATTGTTCAGCAGTTATTTGCAAGGTAAATGCCATGGCAGCGTATTTATTGATGAAAGCTGATTGAGCAATGTTTCTGTAGATTTTAGGTAATTTGTAACTCAAATATTTGGTGTTTGTCAATAGAAATACAAATTTTGTATGCAATTATATTATTGGTGGCAAATATAAATTCACACACAGTGTAATACTGACACAGGCCATTACTTCATAAAATTAAGTGACCTGAAGATTTGAACCAAGATGATTCATATACCATGCTTTTAGGTTGCATTAATACAGAAAAGAACTGAATTTCTCTCTAAGGATGGTTGATTAATGGGGAGGGGAAGGTGTTCTCTTTGTGGAATTTAAACACATTGCTTCAGATTGTCATTAGCATTAATCTGGGATATAAAAATAGTACTTAATATCCTTGCTAGTGGACAAGGCTATTTGGAACATTGAAATAGCACATCCCTGCATATCCTATACTTTGGGTAGAATGTAAAGTACTGTAAAGTAAAGGATTTTTCAGAAAGTTTCCTCTAAGATTTTTAATAGGAGGATGGAAATTAGGATGGAGAGAATATGTTTGGTAAATTACCAGTTTCTGTAATTTACCAGGTTAGTGGATTCTCTGTAACCTTTTTCAGAGAGATAGCTTAAAAGGCAAACAGAACATTATGTTTGGATGTCTGCTAACCTGTGATAGTGCTGAATTGGGGTATGTCCCAAAAAGGCAATTTTATGTGTTCCAGTAGTCTTAGTTTCAGTGAGTGCATCTTGATGAAAAGGTGAATAGAGTCAAGAACTTTCTAGTCATTTTAAAACATGAAAAATATGTCATTTTCATGCATACCTATGTTAATTTGCAGGAATTTGGGTGAGTGAATCCTTGAAATTGCAATTAAAACTTTATACCTGTATACAGAATGTCGCATAAGAGTCAGCAAAGAGCCACATTTTTTTAAAACTGATTGAAGAACCTCAGCTTTTTAATGGAACAATAATTCTGTAGGAGAATGTTTTTAACTCATCCTTGGTACTGTATTTCTACCTTCTTTCCCCTCTTAGACTGCCGTTGGCTCTGCTGGAGGGGAATGGGAATATAATGCATTCACTTAGATGCCTTGAATTTTAAGAACAGGAATTTTCCTTTTCTGCTGCTTTCATTTCTAAGTTTTAAAAAAATCATTGTATCAGTGCTTAAGGATAAGGTGGTATTTATACTGTTGAACTTAATATAATCCTCATGTTGAATTTTTGTTTCAGGTGATAACAAAAGACTTTTCTATGCTTTTTCTAGAAATTATTTTCATTCTCTGAGTAATATTTACATTGAACAACTGTTTTTTTAAAAAAAAATTGAAATTCAGTGTGTGTGTGTGTATTATGAATAAAGCAGCCTTGCAGCATGTAACTGCAAGCACCAATTGGCATAGTATTGTTTGATAGAGAGTATCCTGGAATTCACACAGTGGCAGATGAATAAATCTGAGATAACAGTGCAATACCCATCCTCATTGAGCTCCCCAGTAAAACATGTCCAGCCAGTTAAATGGAATCTAATATGGATGCACATCTTAATGGGCACAAAGCATTTCTGCAAAAAATCTGCTAATTTTGGCTGTTGCATCAGATGAATTTTTCAGAAATGTTATGCTGCTATATTTAGATATTTAAATATTGAGGTATTTTTTTTAAAAGCCCCCTGGTATTCAAATTGATGACTGGGCAATTGTATTATGTTTTAATTGGGCTTTACTTTGCCACAGAGAAGCTTGCATTTCCAGTACTGTGCCCATTTTTTTAAAATCAACTGTGTCTTATTGAAGATCTTACTTCTTGGATGGTTACATTAAATACATTTCAGTGTGAGTTAAGAAATTTGCAGTTTTTAAAAAAAGTCATATTTAGCTAAAAAACAAAAAAGCCTTATCCATGGTTATGAAATGATCTATACTATGGTAAAAAATCATTTTCAACTGTAGTGAAAAAATCTTTTTTCTACACAGGTAGTTTTCTACTTATGACCACAATTGAGCCCACAATTTATGTTGTTAAGTAAGACATTTGTTAAGTCAATTTTGCCCCATTTTACGACTTTTCTTGCCATAGTTAAGTGAGTCACTGCAGTTGATAAATTAGTAACCCAGTTGTTAAGTGAATCTGGCTTCCCCACTGACTTTGTCAGAATGTGATCACATGACCTTGGGACACAGCAAGGGTCATAAAAATGATCCAATTGCCAAGCATCTGAATTTTGATCACATGATCATGGGGATGCTGCAAATGTCATAACTGAAAAATGGTTATAAGTCACATTTTTCAGTGCTGTTGTAACTTTGAACGGTCACTAAATGAACTATTGTAAGTTGAGGATTACCTGTATAATTTGGAGTTCATCTCCTGAAATAGTGGCATGCACTCAGTATTCCCCACATGTTATTTTAAATTCCTTAGTGGACTCTGTTGTTTAATCAGATGGAGCATTGGCTTACCTGAACGGTCTTCTCTGTGCGCTGTGGGAAGAGTCCAAGCATGGGTGAAACTTCGGTCGGTTGCTAAGGGACTGAGTTAAAAATAGATTGAAGTACTCCCTCTCTCTGCTCCACGTGTCAGTTTTCAAACGAAGGCATAGACGATCATCCGATATAGGACGTGTAAGATAGCAGCTGCAGTGACCCTGGACCCCACAAAGCCAGGGCGGGTTTGGACTCTCCCCGCCGCGCACAGAGAAGACCGTTCAGGTAAGCCAAAGCTCCTTCTCCTGTGCGCTGCTAAGGAGAGTCCAAGCATGGGATATACCCAAGCTTAAGTCTCGTGGGCGGGAGAAGGCTGGTCCAGGGAAGCAGATGTGGAGCAGACCCTCTGTAGCACCCGCCTGCCAAAGGCAGCCTCAGCAGAAGCAAACAAGTCCAGTTTATAATGCTTTACAAACGGGAAAGGCGTAGACCACGTGGCCGCTCTACAGATGTCTTCAATCGATGCCTACGTGGCCCAGGCCGCCAAAGTGGCCACGCTACGGGTGGAATGTGTGGTGATCCTACTAGGGACAGGCCTGGACTGGCCCTCGTAAGCCCGGGCAATGCACGCCTTAAGCCAGTGGCTGACAGTTGAGGCGTGACCTTGCGACCCATGGAGGCCGGTTGGAACGCAACAAATAGCGCTTCAGTTTTCCGGAATGAAGCCGTCCTCCGAATATAAATCCGGAGAGCCCTCCTGACATCCAACTTACGCCAACAATGTTCCAACGGATGTTTCGTGTTGGGACAAAAGTCTGGCAGTATCACCTCCTGGGCCCGATGGAAACAGGAGTTCACTTTTGGAAGGAATGAGGGATCCAGACGGAGGAAGACCCTGTCAGGATGGAAGTGACATAAGTCCTGGCACACTGAGAGCGCTGCTAATTCGGAAACTCCTGGCCGAGGTGATAGCGACCAGGAAAGCTGTCTTGAGTGTCAGGAACTGGAGCAATACCGTTCTCAACGGTTCAAATGGAGAGGACGTGAGCACTTGCAGGACTAGGGAGAGATCCCAAGAAGGGTATCGATGGACAACTTGTGATCTCAAATTAGATGCTTCTTTTAAAAAACTCCGTACTCTGGGATGGTAATACAGTGACTGTAAATTGTCTAGTCTGAGAACCGTGGACAAGGCAGCAACTTGTCTGCGGAGGGTATTGGGAGCCAATCCTTTATTAAACCCCGCCTGCAAGAAGTCTAGAATTTGTGGAATTGAGATAGACAATGGATCGAGTTGAGACTGGGAGCAAAAGTTGCAGTAGGCCGACCAGGTCGCGTTGTAGATGCAAGTGGTGGAAGCACGTCGAGATGCTTATGCTTGGATGGTGAAGATTACTTCGTTGGAGAATCTCATCCCGCAAGAGGTCCCCCTCAAGTGCCAGATGGTCAGATGTAACCACTGGGGTTCTGGATGGATTAGAGCCCCCTGGCTGAGGGACATCCTGCGGTCGGGAATCCGCCAAGGACGAGACACCGAGAATTCTACCAGATCCGCATATCAAGGGCGTCGGGGCCAATGGGGAGCGACAAGGAGTATCTCCGCCTTCTCTGCAAGCGTCTTCCGAATCACCCTCAGAATGAGGGGAAGGGGAGGAAAGGCGTACAAGAGTCCCGGTGGCCAGGGACTGCGGAGGGCATTGACCCCTTCCGCCCCCAGTGCTGGAAATCTGGAGAAAAATCTCGGTAGTTGCGCATTGGTCTGAGTCGCAAACAAATCCACCACTGGTAGGCCGAACATCCTGGACAGAGCCTCGAATAGGTCAGGGTGCAGGCGCCACTCCGTGGGATCTATCGTGGAGTGACTTAGCCAGTCCGCCTGCACATTCGAGGCGCCCGTGATGTGTTCCGCTCGAAGCGATCTCACATGTAGTTCTGCCCACAGTCCGATTTTCTCTGCCTCCTTCATGACGGTTGATGTGGGACCGGGTCGCCACATTGTCTGTCAGAAGGAGGACATGGGAGTCCTTCACCAGCGGCTCAAAATGTTGAAGTGCCAGGTACACCGCTCGAAGTTCCAACAAATTGATGTTGGCGTTGACCAAGTCCGATGGTGTCCAACATCCCTGGGTCACCTGGGACCAGGCGTGAGCCCCCCACCCGAACAGACTGGCGTCTGTAGTTATAGTCACCCGGGTGGGCTCTTTGAAGAGGCAGCCCTTCTGAATTGTCGGAGACGACCACCATTGCAGCGAACGAAGGACTGCTGGCGGGACCCTCACCAAAGTGTTGGAATGACTGGTTCTCGCTCGCTGAGCTCGAGCGTGAAGTCTGGCCCACAGGAGCACGTCTATGCAGGAGATGAACTTCCCCAGCAGCTGGGAAAGTAGAGATAGGGGCACACACTGTTGCTGACGGACTAGCGCCACCAGAAAAGCAATACTGTCTCGATGCTCCAGCAACAGGAAGACCTCGCAAGTCTCAGTATTGATGATAGTCCCGAGATGAAGGAGGGAGGTGGTGGGTTTCAGGTGACTCTTTGGAAAGTACACCGAGAAGCCGTGTGCCTGCAAAGTCCAAATAGTGAACAGGAGGTCCTCGTGTGCACGTTGGGGCGACGGTGACTGTATGATTATATCGTCTAAATAACATTGAAGACATAACGGATGCGCCCTGAGATACGCTGCCACAACATCTAGAAGCTTGGTGAAGGTCCTGGGCGCCGATGATAGGCCAAAGGGCAGGGCTCGATATTGAGTGAGTCCCTGTGAAGCAGAACCTCAGGAACCTTCTGTGTGACGGATGTACTGGCACATGGAGGTAAGCCTCCTTGAGGTCGATAGATGTGAGCCAATCCTGTTGCCTGATGCATCCCAAGATGGACCTGAGGGATTGCATTTTGAAGCGCTTGTACGCTACATACACGTTGAGCTGCTTCAAATTTAGGATGGCTCTCCACCCCCCCCACCCCCCGAGCTCTTGGGGACTAGGAAAAGGATGGAATAGAATCCTAGTTTCTCCTGTCCCGGGGGCACCCTCTCTATGGACGAAATATCAAGGAGGTGTTGGATCTCGGCCTCCATCAGTGCCTGATTGTTGGCATTGGATGGAATGGGACACCGGATGAACCGGCTGGGGGGCCGGGAAACAAATTCTATGGTAAGGCCGAATTTGATGGTCTTTATGGCCCAGGAGTCCGTGGACGTGAGCTCCCATTGGGCGGCGAAATGTTGAAGCCTGCCACCAATGGGTCCTGCCTCCCTGGAGTCACTTGGACCTATGAAAGGCCCTAGACCCAGATCCCCGGAAGGGCCGTCTCGACTGGGTGAACTGCCTGCCCCTGTCCCTGGCAGAGGACCTGTCTTGTGGTCTGTCTGCCCCCTGGAAGTACGACCTTTGGAACTGGGGCCCGCCAAAGGAAGAGTCGGGCCGAAAGGGCTGTCTACGAAAATATGGTGCAGGGCGATGGTCTACTCACCTATGCACTCGGGGCAATACCTTTCTCTTATCCCTGTCCTCTACTAGAATCGAATCCAGGGATTCGCCAAATAATCTCCCGTAAAGGGAGATGCAGCTAGACGCCATTTAGAGCGCATATCCGCCTGCCAGTGGCGAAGCCAAAGCAGGCGGCGAGATGTGATACTGGCTGCCATTGCCCGTGACGCGAACTTGGCGGAGTTGAGTGTCACGTCCCTGGAGAACTCCGCCGCAGCCAACAATTTATTTAAATCCTGCCTCAGGCGGGAATCCTCCGGACCCAATCTAGACTGCATCTCCCTGAGCCACATAATTGATGTTCTATTAAAGAACGATGCAGCTGTAGCTGCCCTTATAGACCAAGTGGCCGCTTGGTGGGACTTACGCAGCACGTTCTTGGCTTTACGGTCATTAGGCTTAAGCCTTCCGACACTTCAGATGGAAAAACAGCCGAAGACACCAGGCTGGCGACTGATAAGTCCACAGTGGGGAGCTGTAACAGTTCCTCTACTTCTGGCCCAAACCCATAAAACCTGCGTTCAGATGAAGATGGGCCAGGGGCGGCAGAAGGATGATCCCATGGCCTTTTGATGGTGTCGATAAATATCTTTGATGACGGGATAGCATCTTTTTCCCGTTCAGGTTCCAAAAACAGGCCAGCAGCCAGATCAATGCCCACAGAAGGGTCAGAAGACTGTCAGGGTTCCAGATAGCATCTGAAATCAAGAGTCCGAGGCAAAGCATTCCTCTAACTTCCAATTTATTTCTAGAGCCATGCTGGTACGGCTGTGACTAACCCGTATCTGAAGTCCCCGGGGTTTCTCCAGCCAGTTGAAAATTCAAGCCCTTGTCCCCACAGCCCCAAGTCCATCTCATGAACCAATATTCATCTGGCACTTGGCAGGAAACTCCCATCTCCGTGCAGGTGCAGGACAAAGGATGAACTTGGA
>QLTV01001459.1:2819022-2834780 GCA_003457575.1 Thermophis baileyi
CACCTCCCCCCGCTTTCCCTGTTTTTAGCAGTTTGGTGATGGGCAAGGCTGTTTTGGCGAAGGACGGGATGAATTGCCAGTAGAAGTTTGCAAAGCCCAAGAAGCTTTGTAGTTGCTTGCGAGTGCGTGGGGGCTGCCAATCTAGCACTGCTTTCACCTTTCCGGGATCCATCTCTATTCCCTCGCTGGAGATGCGGTACCCCAAGTAGTCCAGGGAGGTTTTATGGAATTCGCACTTGGAAAGTTTTGCGTACAATTTGGCATCCAGAAGCTTCTTTAAGACTTGTCTCACTAGTTTCACGTGCTCCTCCAGTGTTTCACTGAAGATGAGGATGTCATCCAAATAAACGAGCACCCCCTTGTACAGATGGGGGTGGAGTATCTCGATGTATTGCATGAAGACCGCAGGGGCCCCTTGCAGTCCAAAGGGCATGACTCTGAATTGGAAACTCCCCAATGGGCAGTTGAACGCGGTCTTCCATTCATCCCCCTCCCTGATTCGTATGCGGTAGTAAGCTTCCCTCAAGTCCAGCTTGGCGAATATCTTGCCCTTGGACAAGTGGTTCAGCAAGTCCTTCATGAGAGGGAGACGGTAGGTGTTTTGCATGCACATGGCATTGATCCCATGAAAGTCCATGCACAATCTGATCCCCCCATCTTTCTTCTCTTTGAAGAGCACAGGGGCGGCAATTCTCGATTTTGCCAGTTGAATGAACCCTCGTTCCAAATTGAAATCGATGTATTTCCTTAGCTCCCCTAGTTCCTTTGGGGTCATGGAGTACCGAGGTGGCGCAGTGGTTAGAGTGCAGTACTGCAGGCTACTTCAGCTGACTGTTCAGCAGTTCAGCGGTTCAAATCTCACCGGCTCAAGGTTGACTCAGCCTTCCATCCTTCCGAGGTGGGTAAAATGAGGACCCAGATTGTTGGGGGCAATATGCTGACTCTGTGAACCGCTTAGAGAGTGCTGTAAAGCACTGTAAAGCGGTATATAAGTCTAAGTGCTATTGCTATTGCTATTGCTACATCTTGGGTTTTGGGAGCGTAGCCCCCGGCTCAAATTCTATAGCACAATCCGTGGGCCGGTGATGGGGAAGGTAGTTGCAGCCTTCTTCACTAAACACTCCCTCTAGGTCGGTATTCTGCTGGCACCTGCTGGGAGCCTGGGGGCGTGGTTTCAAGCGTTGGGGCGGCCAGCTGGGGACGGGTCGAGTCCAGGGGTATCGGCTCTCTCGGGTTACTCTGCTTCCCCAGTGGGGGCGTGGGCCCAATGTGTAGGCGTAGCTTTCGGTACCCATCCTCCCACTTTATGGTGGGGGTCCACTTGTCTAGCCACATGAGCCCCAGGATGATTGCTTCAGACATCTTGGGGGCAACTATGAACTGGATAAGTTCGTGGTGGCCTGCCAGCTGCAGTTTTACTAACTCGGTGAGGAGAGTGGCGGCTCCCCCGATCAGCGATCTGTCCAATTGTTGGAAGTGGATTGGGTTCGCTAGGGGCCTGGTGCTGATCTCTAGCTTATCTACCACTGCCTTGCTGATTAGACACCTCGAGCAGCCTGTGTCTATTATGGCGTGTACCGCACCCTCCTTCCCCGTCCCCGGCACTGTGACTTTTGCCTTAATGAGGAAGGGGCGAACGGCTTCACTCACCATCGGGTCGTCTTCGCCACTGTCTCCTTTGTCCCATCGCGGAGCTGACTCCTCCATTGGCGATGCCTCCACGTCATCAGAAGGTGGAAGGGACTCCCCCGCTTGGAGTCCCAAGCGCCCCGGCTCCGGCGGTTTCATGGGCCTCCTCCTGGTCCCAGGGGTTGGCCTGGCCCGTGACGGCGCAACTGGGGCTGGTGCCAGGCATTCAGCAGCCCGGTGGCCGGACTGACCACACCGATAGCACTTCACGCCTCGCAGTGATTCAGGGCTTGGGATGGCAACTTGTCTCGGGGGAACCCGGCGTCCCAACGGCCTTCGAGCCGGGCGGTCCGTGGGAAGTTTTTTCCGACCACGGATCACGTGATCCAAGGTGATGGTAGCATACCACTTTTGGATTCGGCAAGGGACCCCTCGGATTTCACACGCCTCTTTTAGGTTGGAATCCAGGGCGCCGCAGAATGTGTGCACTAGGAGCTGCTCGGGCCAGTCTCGCACTTTCCCAGCTGCTCTTCTGAACTCCCATACTAACTCTTTCACCGGGCGGCCCGCTTGCTTCAACCCTTGGATCCGCTCTTCGGCTTCCACTTGTTGGCCCATGTCGTGGAAACGGACCCTCATTAATTGGATGAATTCGTCCACATCATCTAGCTCTGGGGCCGCTTTGTCATGGAGCTCTGCCACCCACTCTGCTGCTTCCCCTTCGTTCATTCCCTCTGTTATCTTGTCAATTAGCTGTCTATCCGATTGGAATTGCGTCCCGTGCTCATCAACATAAGCCCACACTCGGTGGAGGAAGTAGGCCAATTTCTTGCGATCCCCATCAAATGTGGCTCGGAATTGGGGGGGTTGGCTCCCGGGCTGGCGGGGCAGCGGCTTGCATGCGTGCGACCGGCTGAGCGATGGCTGGTTGTGGGGGCCCTCCGATTAGCCCCCCTCCAGGCTGCCCGTTGGCCAGCACCCCATCAGTGGGGAGAGGCACCTGCGGTTGCGGCTGAGGCTGTGCGGCCGGAACTGGCATCTTTTTCCCGTTCAGGTTCTGAACGGAGGTGGACATCTGAAGAATGTTGAAAATATGCATCGCCAACATTAGACCAAACCTCCTGCATTGGTGCCGGATTGGCAGAGTAGGCCGACCTCTGTTGAAGGCCTGTAGCGATGCCCTGGGAGTAGGCATTGGCGATCATGTCCTGCAGATTTTGCAGGAGTTGGTGCCAGTTATCATCCCCAGGGCGGAGGCCAAGGTGGGTGAAGCCGGAGCAAGGCCGGGCCCTGGTGCAGGCACCTCAGGCAACGATGTCTCCCCCTGTTCATTGCCTTGGGATACAATAGGATGGTCAGGCGACCAATCTCGTTCGGTAGCAGTTCCTGTTGGCATAGGCTGAGATGCCATCTGAATCTGAGGGGTCACTAGAGATGGAGGTATTTGAATCTGAGGAGACATCTGGGCTTGCAAAGGCAACTGAGGCAGTTGATGAAGAGCGGGGGATGCCTGATAAAAGGGCCCCTTCTGCCTGCTTCTGGGCCTTGGCAAACTGCTTTTCTAAAGCACGAAGCCGCCTTTCTGCATCCTTAAAGGCTGCAGCAGATGCTTGCTCCGAGGAGGCCTTAGAGGCTTTGGCCTTTCAATCGCGATCTTTGGATGAAGCATGGCTCTGGGATGTTTTCTTAGAGCCAGCCGAGATAGAAGCCTCATCCCCTTGTTTCTTATTAGCTTTGCCAGCCATGTGAAAGACAAGCTTAGGACGATTGAGGAAGGATCAAGCTGGAGAAGGCCCTCAGAGTTCCAGTCAGGAGTATTGGCCTGGGGCAGGGACTCCTATCAATTTGGCCAGGTGGGTAGAAGTGGTGGTGGCTGCCCAACGGATCCCCGGGGACTAGCACTCACCACACCTCACTGAGAAACAGCAGCCAGCAGAGGGTTAACAAGGCCAAAAGAGCAGCAAAGCGAATGAAAGCACTGATCTCCGACGAATACGCCACCGAAATGGCGATCGGGGAAGGCACGGCTCCCAAAATGGCCAACGGCCCGCACAGAAACAACAGGGAGCCCTTATTAGCCAATCAGAGGGCTCCCTGTGGCAATCAAAATGGCCACCGTCCCGAGGCTTTGCCCTGCAAAGGGCAACATGAGTCACAAATGGCCACCATCAGTAATGAGGTGGAGTTGAGGCTCTGAGCTCCACTTAGCGCCGAAAGCCGATCGATGTAGATGGCGAAAGCGTTCTGTTGGCACAGCCAGCCACTTCAGATAACGAGTCTCCGACAGAGATAAATCTCCCGCTGCCTCACACCGCTCCGCAATTAAAGAGTATAGCCCACATGGGGCAGGGACTCCGGCTGCCTCAGCTGTTTGGAGGTGGCGGTTCTTACCGGCGGACTGGACAAACCAGCACACATGCCGACAGCAATAAGGAACTCAGGAAACACTGAAAATCGCCTTGCCAGCTTCAAATACAAACTGGATGGTGCAGGTAAAGAGAGTCCAAGCAGTGAAACAAGTAGTCGTTTGCCAAAATATTGAGAGAAAATTAGAAAACGTCCCTTTAGCTCGACTGAGTTTGAAAACTGACTCGTGGAGCAGAGAGAGGGCGTACTTCAATCTATTTTTAACTCAGTCCCTTAGCAACCGACCGAAGTTTCACCCATGCTTGGACTCTCCTTAGCAGCGCACAGAAGAACCTACGTTTTCTCCAAATGCATACTTTTTATTATTAGCTTTAGGTTTTATATAACTTTTATGATATACTATGCAGTGTATTATAAATTCTGTTGAGTTCAGTGGGGATTACATTTTAGGTTGAGGTGGATTCCCCAGTTTTGAAATACTTTTGAGTTTATTTTCCAGACATAAAGACCAAAATCTCTGCAAGGATTAAGCATCTATTTTGCCCCTTGCTTTCTATATTGCCAACAACATTGTGTTTTTATTTTATACTATTTTAAAACCTATTTTATTGTTTGCCACTCAGAGTCATTTATGTAAGCTAGTAGTTATATACAAAAAATCAATTAAGTAAATAAATAACCAATTCTTGCAAAGTAGTTTGAAAAAGGAACGTGAAAGTGCAGTCCTTAGTTAGGATTCCATCTATTTTAACAGATCATTATTATAGACATATTAAGTTTGCTAATTAAGCTTGATAATATGCATATTGCAATAATTTCAAGATAGGAGATATTTTAAAATGTTTTTCCTAAACTTCAAACTGAGAACAGAATGAATCAATCCATGAGAACATACTGTGTTTTAAATGTTTTTATTATCATAAAAATTGAATACATGTTATCTAACAGAAAATTCATTAAACAATATTTATTATTTCTTAATAGATTGCATCATGTCAACATACATCAAAAAGTACAATAATCTGTAAACTTCAATTTTCTCACCATCGTTTATAATGGATGACTTTTTCCCAGAACTTCAAAGATTTTTCTACCTGACGTTTATAATAAAGTAGTGCCATCATTTTTATTTTATTTTTATTTATTTTGAGTATTTGTGTGCTCAAGGCAATTAGCAAATACAATTAAACTACATAATATTAAACTTCACAAAATTATTACTCTAAACTATTTTAAATGTTTGAAACAAAATAATTAAAAATCATGTATAAACAAGCATGTTTTGAGCTCTCCCTCCCCACCAGTTTAAATGAGGGAGAATTGTTTCTCATGGCAGTTTATTCCAGAACAAGGAAATTATAGAAGCAGAATTTACTATGGATGTGAAATCTATCCATGGAGGGAGTAGCAAAAAATGCTCAATGATCTGACACTGAACAGGAAATTAGACTAAAGATATCCTGTAAACTTTGTCATAAGCTTTGTAATGCTTTATATACACTTAGAAGCATCTTTAAGTAGGCTCAGAAGTAACCAACATCTAGTAAAATCGTTTCTGTGAGGGTATCTTTAGCTTTTTCAATGCACACATATCCTGCAATTCATAGAAAATATTCTAGAGTTTGGTGCTTTTTTTAAAAGAAAAATAAGAAAATTACATAGCCAATGAATGGCTGTGTAATTGATTAAAGCAGGTTAAAAGTAAAATAGTCTACTTATTACTAGAGAAGAATATGAAAAGAATAATGGGAACAACAAACAGGGACTGGAAACTATGACAGTTCTTGAGCATATCAGTTTGATCAATGACAAACCTTCAGAGTGATGCCAAAGATGAAACACAAAGGAGTCCAAAAGTGAATAACTACATAAACTTCCATTCTAATTATTTCTCCTAGCAACTAATAAATAGGTTGAGAAGGCTCAATGAGACAATGTATATAAACATTGGTTTTTATCAGTTTCAACATGTGGGCCCTGGGAGGCACTGCTCACTATACAAGCTGCTTGATCCAGGGCCAACCACATGTTCAGACTATTCTCAAGAGTGGCCTGATAAGCACAGTGCACTTATCCATCCACTAAGAATTGAATTACAATGCTACCTATTTGCAAAACACTTAACTGAGCAAAAATAATAAAGGTGGGATATAAATAAATACATTTCCGTTTTTTCTGAGCATAGTACATGCACATAAAGTAATCCTGACTTTAAAACACACATGCACATCTCTCCCCAAGGAAACAATCTATAGCATTGAAATGACTTTATTTACTACCATCTTTATTAAAAGATTTAAGTAAGGCTTAAGCTAATGGTAGAACTGAATATGGAACAAAATCTGTTCTGTTTTGAACCCCAAACATATACCACTCTAGAAGTTCTGCAGTATTATCCCTGCAGTTCCCAACATAGCATTATCCACCAATCCATCCTTCCTTTCCTCAGCCATTGTCTGTGTGCCTATTCCCAATAAGGATATTTCAGCAATTCCCAGTGCAGCAAATCCCCCTAGCTGTGTGTTTCTGACCTTCCCAGTGCCCTTCCCTCTCCTCAGTGCTCCTTGGTGTCGTCCTGGTGAAAGAGAGGTGAGAATGGGTTGTCTATGGCACTGGCAGTGTGCGATCTCCCCTGCCATGTAAGGAGCTGGCATCTCCCCCTTCAACTTTTGCTTGTGCCTTCCATTACCAGTGCTATTGACACACATGCAGATATCAAGCAATCCTTTCCACCCCCATCTTGGACTTTCCCTTACTCTTCTCTGAACACTTCATCATTAGAGCAATAATGTTTTAGTCTATCCATTTCAAAATAACTTCTTTCATTCTATAGACCAAAAACTTCAAAATGATTTTTTTCTGTTCAGATATGAACTTCAAAGCAGCTGTTTTCTGCCCACAATACTTTGGCATGGAGGATTTTGCACATCCCCAGTGAACAATGTTCTCTGGAAAACTTAAAATGAGAAATTAATATACTTGAAACAATAACCATAAAACAATAAAAACATTGATTCCTCAAAAACCTAGGCTGGACATGTATCCTCACAAGAAGAGTGAGGACCAGTAACAATTCCTCAGGGAATGTAGCCCACAGTTGGGGACAGAGTACTGAGCTATACAGTACTTTATGCTCTATAAAATGTCCTCCACAGCTGAAGTTATCTTCAAAATCCCTTGCCTCAGTCAGGTGTGTAATGAGGCAAGATTTCAGATAGTCAAATTTTCATCCATTCAGGATTAAAGATGGGAAATCTGTAGCTCTCCAATTCTCACTGAATAACATCTGAAGAGCTTGAGCCAAAATAATGGTGGGAGTTATAGTTCTATAATGGAGGAGATGACTATAAAAGTTATACCAAGAACTTAAACTGAAGCCAGAAACAATTAGCAGCAGCATGAATCTTCAAAAGTAGGGAAAATACTTTCAAATTTCATTAATTAAATAGTATAAATAACTATTTTAATGGCAATTACAAATGACCCCTCAATTATATGTAACCAACATTTCCTTCTCGTTTCAAATGTAACCATCTTATGTTAGGTTGGACACATTGAGAATTCTGATCTTTTAATACACTTATGTCATAATCACAGAATTTAAAATCACATGAGAATATACAGGTTAATTTTATGTGCAAATGTGACTTAAAGTCACCGAGGGACTGATTTGTTCAAATAAATGATTGTTCAATTTGGCTTCAAGGCAACTTTTGTTTAAGATGCTACATTCTTGTGCTATGAATCTCTGTATTCTGCCATTGTGCTTTCATTTGAAGATTTTCTGCAGGGTTTTCCTTTTTACATTTCGTTGAGATTATGATGTAAATGCTTCTGCTTAGAAAAATCCCCGCTATCACTGCAAAGTAGCTTCCATATATTAAGAACTGCAATAAAGCAGAAGAAGAATCAAGCTATTTTCCCTAGAAAAATTTCAACTATTATTATATTTTAATGTTTTTCAACTATTTTGCCTATTAGTATTATGTCTAGTGTCTTTTAAGTGTCAAAAAATGAAGCCTAGGAACCTTGGCTATAGTACTAACCTTAAGCAACTGTCTTTGCAAACCATGTGAGATTCCTGAATGTACATTGATGTACATAGCTAAACCGATATAATCTCTTGAGTACAATCCCAAAGGTTTCATTAAATATTTATAAAATGAACATCAAGTGATATGCACTGGCATGAAATGAGAGTTCAGATCTACATTTTAAATGGTCAAAACCATTTAAAAATGGTATGAAAAGAGCATAGCATAGTCCAAACTCCAAAGGCTACCAAAATGTCTTACATACAAGTTTGTGTTTGGACAAAGAACTAATTTACTATGAGAGCATTATCTGTGGTTCCAGGGCTATTTCTGTATGTAAAAAATATGTTAAGAATAATTAAATTCACCTTTCTGTGAGACTTGGATTTATTAACAACAAACATGCCTTTTGTTACAGTGCCTTCTTCAAATTATAAGCAATGCATTCCTTAAAATAGAAATTGTTACCTAAGAAACAGTGACCAAAGTCCATCTGAAGGTCTAGGATTCCATATTTCTTCCCATACCAGAACTCAACAAGTCATCTTTTTGTGATATTTAAGCAGCTCCTTACATTTACAGGCAGTCCTTGATTAAAGCTCACTCATTCAGCAATTGTTTGTAGTTAATTAGGACACTGAATGAGGGGGACTTAAGACAGGTCCTTATTGTGTTGATTGTAACATCCCCTGTGATCTCATAATTGCAATATGGGTGCTTGGCAACTGGCTCACAATTATGATGTCACAACATCCCACAATCATGTGATGTCATTTGCAAACCACTGAGGCTTCTGACAAGCAAAATCAATGAGGAAGGTGGCAAGAGGTCGCAAATGGCATTCATGTGTTGTTCTTTACGGCTGCATTAGTTAGCAACATAATTCCTGTCCCAAAGGTGTTTTTTCAAGAGGCAACTGGACTTTCTAGTTTTTCTTTGAAGACGTTTTGCTTCTTATCCAAGAAGCTGCTTGGATGAGAAGCAAAACGTCTTCAAAGAAAAAACAGTCCAGTTGCCTCTCGAAAAAGCACCTTTGGGACAACCATGACCTGGATGACTGAGAATCTCCATAGACATTTAACAGAGTTCCTGGTTCCAATTACAGGCAGTCCCAAGTTAAGAACACCCCACTTACAAACAACTCATCTTTATGAATGGACTGTCTATAACCACTGAAGTCACACTGTTTTCATGAACCCCTGAAGCTGTGCATTTTTAATATACAGCCAATTTTCAGTGGTTTAATAGGCAGTCTGTTCATAAGTATGAGTTCTGACTTACATACAAATTTGACTTAAAAACAACCTTAGGAATGGATCTCATTTTTAACCCAGGTATGGCCTGTAGTTCCATCAGAATAATTTCATTCTGCCTTCTAATATTTCCTAATTTAGTTTTTGTTATGATTACTAGGTCTTTGTGAGGATTTACAACTAAGTAATAATGCACTTGTTTTTAGTAAGAAATTAAAAATGAATGTGTTGACTGATAGGCTTAGTTTTTGTAGTAATATCAATCTTCCAAAACACAAGTATTCACCTGGCTGCATAAGGCTAACTGTCCCTATTTAGTTTGAAATTTCCAAGTTCATTCATTTCAGAAGGTGATTTCTGAAAAGATGTGAAAGTCTTCAGAAATACTGATTCAGCAACAGTGCCCATATTACCTGTCCAACTTACCTGAGTCCCAATATCCAGGCCCAGACCTTTTGAATCAACTACAATAACAGTCAGTATAGTTTGAATTAGCAGTGCAACAAAATTGTTGAAGCCAAACATCAAGGCATAGCGCTCCATACTGAGGTTGATAGCAATCTGGAATCTAAAATACAAGCTTTGGTTAGAATATTGAATATAGTTTTGAGAGATGAAGTTTCAGTATAATTTGGCTGCATATGAAAAGAGTATAACTACATGAATTATGCAAGATATATTAGTAACTTATTGAAATATTGTAAAAGACTTGAGCTGGGGCAGAATTTGGAGAATATAAGTGAATTTTACAAATGCAGTGTAAAATTATATCCACACCCCCACACACATACAGCACAATGTAATTATGAGTAATTGCTTAATCTACACTGGCTCATTAAGATACAATAGCAGAGGTGTACTAAGGTTGCTAAGGATAAGAAAGTGAATGACTTTTTTTTCAGAATCACTTTTATCTTGAAAATAGATAACTGAATAAGTCTTAAAATGCATTTAACTGATTTAACAACAAAAGAATTGTTAATTGAAGAAACAATGAGATTACACATTCCATGTTTGTGTTAGCATTGATGCAACTTTTACGTTCTGGAATAAACAGCTCAAAGGAGGGTGGACAAGTTTCCTTTAGACCAGTGTTTCTCAACCTCAGCAACTTTAAAATGTGTGCACTTCAACTCCCAGAATTCCCCAGCCAGCATGAGAGTTGAAGTCCACATATCTTAAAGTTGCCGAGATTGAGAAACACTGCTTTAGACAATCATGTATGGTACTTGGGATTTCACATACCTTGTTATAAAATAGAACTACGCATTTAAAAATGAAAGATAATAGAACACATTTATTTTGGTCCATAATATCTGGCTGCCCCTGACTATTAACTTTATTTAAAATAATAATAAAATCTAATAAATAAATTCAGTCCTCTTAGATGTCATTTACGGGGTCTTCTGAACAAGATATCATGAAACTCTTCCATACTTAGTGCAGTATGCTGGCTGGGGAATTCTAGTCATTGAAGTCTGCATATCTTAAAGTTGCCAAGGTTGAAAAACACTATGCTAGGGGAACAAAATCTCCATTTTCTTCCATGGCTTATGCCCTTACATAAAATAAGTCACCGGTAATATTTCATTCTCAACTGTAGCAAGATGTACTGTAAATGGTAGCAAATTAACACCGGTAATTGAAAGTTACTTACGTGGCTATGGTTATAAGGAGCATATAACATGTTTTGAACACTAAATAGCTAGCATAGCAGATCCAGATGTTCTGGATAAAATGCATCACAAGAAGTGAAGTAGCATCCAGGGCAGAGAAGATTCCCAGTGCCAGTTCTCCAGTTAGATCCCAGTTCAGTTTCACATATCCCACAGCTAGTGATGCTATTGAACCTAGGAGTAGAGACACCTGTCGTATTTTGCAGGACTGTAGCATGTACTAAAAAGTGTTTAAAACAACTCCCTATTTATTTAAACATGATTGCTCCTTTAATAGGCAGACAAGATGAACATACTTTTTTTATTTTTTGAAGAATTTCAAGTAATAGTTCAACAAGGATGAAGGGCTAACAAAAGTCTGATGGCTAATCATTCACCCGTTTTAACTTCAATATAATGATCCTCTCATTGAAGTATTACTTCTTTGTCACTTTCTTGCAAAACTTAAAATACCAACAATACAACAACCAGTAATAAAATCAGTGTATTATTACCCTGTTTCCCCCCAAATAAGACATTCCCTGATAATAAGCCCAATCGGGCTTTTGAGTGCATGGCAATAAGGCCAAGTGCTTATTTCAGGGTTCAAAAAAATATAAGACAGGATCTTATTTTCGGGGAAACACGGGTATATTAATATTTATTAAGAGTCGTGGTGCAGTGGTTAGAATGCAGTCCTGCAGGCTAATTCACTACTCACTCCAGAAGTTCAATTCTGACAGCTCAAGGTTGACTCAGCCTTCCATCCTTCCAAGGTCGGTAAAATGAGGACCCAGATTGTTGGGTGCAATAGGCTGACTCTGTAAACAGCTTAGAGAGGGCTGTAAAGCACTATATATAAGTCTAAGTGCTATTGCTAGTGCTATACAATCAGCAAAAAGTGTATCACCTGATGACTTGCTCCACAAACTAAAGTTTAGTCTAAATCTCTGGCTGAAATCCGAGCCTGCTGGTTAATTTAATTTAATTTAATTTAGCAATTCCCAGAATTGCTGGGAGACTTATTGTTATTACCCCCCAGACAAACAGTATAAATAGGAGGACTACTATATGATAATTATTCAGGTATATTATAATGGTTGCCTGTTTATTAATTACAATCCCAGATTAAATATGCCCAAATTTTGCCAATCATTCCTTATAAGATAGGAAGTCTCCAAACCTCATCCCTTTTCTGAAATGCAATTTATTTAAATACTTTTGCGCAGTAATCAGAACAGGACACTGCGGTCCAGCCTACAATATGTAAACTAAACTACAGTTTTTGCTGATGCAACTAAAAATTTCAATATCCATTTCAACACCACACCATTTCCTGTTTAGTGTATGATTCTACCCAGATTCTTAAGAAATTCCTTGTTAGTTTTTTTCCCTCTTGTTGTCTCATATTTGACTGTAATATCTGCTTTAAAGTTGAATCAGTTTTTTGAGGTTCTGGAATAAAAATTCCAGATAGAAAATAGTCATTTATGTTTTTATATTTCATATTTCTTAACTGTCCATCTCCTTCAGGATGTTTAAGAATTTACAGTCTAATTTGTGCTTAACTTTATGGTTTTTCAATATGAGGTTATGTATTTTTTGTTATATGAACAATTTTGTCATCTAGTCAAAATTTGGGGTGCATGGTACCCAAATTTTGATCCCATGATAAAATTGTTCATATAACAAAAACTAAACATTTAAAAAATTTTCAAATTAAAAAAATCCTTCATAAAAAATATGATGGTAGCAGCATCCCACAATCACATGATTGGCATTTGTGATCTTCCCGGGGGCTTCCAACAAGCAAAGTAGGGTAAATGGGAGAAGCCGGGTTTGCTTAACAACAGAGTGACTTGTTCAATCATCGCAGTGAAAAATGGTCATAAAATTGGAGGTGACTGACTTAACAACCACTCTGCTCAGCAACACAAGTTATGGCTCCAATTATGGTCATAACCTGAGGACTACTTGTATTATAATCCTCTAGCTGCACTGAAATAAACAATTTATATAAATCAAAATATGTGTACATGTTTGAATACATGTGGGATTTTGCATGAATTTAGTGTTTAAATTGTGTGTACTTAACATTTATTGTTGGATTATGTATAAGATAAATTTTAAGCTTACTTACACAGAAATGTAGCTATGGCTTCAACAGCTCCGTTATAAACTTCAGAACTATGAGAAGGTGCTTTATCATCCCACAGTACTTGCACATAATTCAAAATTTGGTTAAATCCTGCAGTAGCTAAAGCCCACCACATTGACCAGTAAAAAAGTTTTTTAGTGGTATAACATTCTTTCAGATCCATGCACAACTGCTTTAGGATTGACAGAAAGTGACTCTGGATTTTAATTTTGGATGGCTCTTGTTCAGGTAAATCCTGGGGCCTGGCCACTGATATTGTCATCTCTTTGTCCTGTTGATTGGTTTGTTGGTTCGAAATTTGTGCTGTAACTTTCTCTGCTGATCCAATGAAAAGTTCTGGGGAAGACTTTCTGTGGAAGAACATGCTTTTTTGTGGCATGGGCAGAAAAAATGAAGATATAAATGCCATAGACACAGAAGCTAAAGTTATGACATTGAGATAAAAATAAGGTACCTGGCCTAAAGAAACTAAAAGCTGTCCAAGCAGAGATCCCATGGTGGATGCCACCAGGGTGATACTTCTGCAATAACTTGTCACTTTCTGATAATAATCAGCACTGACAACGCTATATATATAAGCATAATAGGCAACCTCTGTGGCTGTTGCAAGTCCATACATAAACTCTGCCAGCTGCATGGCTGATATGCCAGATGCAAACAAAAGTAACACCCAAGTAACAATTAAGCTAATCCCCTGTAGAATAATTATAGGTTTATAGCGTGCATAGTCTGTAATCAGAAATACAGGGAAGAGCAGGGCCAGGTAGGAGTATGTCCAAACTGGAAAAATATGCTGCGTTACCTAGAAGACAAAAAGGAGAAATTCTATAAAGCAGAACTAAAAAGTATGCATATAATTGTACCTAGATCTACAGTATCAGAAAAGCCATGTTATGGCTTCATGAAAGCCCAATAGAGTTGGAGTCATGAATACCTCTGGAGGAACATTGTTCCACGGGGCAGGTTCAGCTACCACCAGGGAAAGTCTTTTACAGTCGTGCTTAAAAGTTTGTGAAACACCTAATTTCTCTAGTTCAAATTTAATTTCCCCTTCAAATGAATTGATAATCCTAGAAATTTTGCTACACATAAATACATAGCTTTGGATCATGTTCCTCAATAACTAAACAAACTAGTATAAGTTTTTGACTTATTTGTTTAATTGGTTTCTGTTTATCCTTATTTAGGACATAAGGAGACTAGATCATGTTTTAGGTAATATTTATGCAGAAATATTGAAAATGCAAAAAGGTTTGCAAACATTTAAGCATTACTGTAATACCACAAAACAACATTGCCTGGAAACTAGAGTAAGCCAAATCATCCAGAAATCAGAAGATCAGGTAGAAACAACAGAAGAAAGCTGGTCCTAGCAAGGCCTTTATCCATGAAGTATATGAAGGTAGAGGACAATCAACACAATGAATTACACTTGGAAAAATACCAATAACCAGTGCAGTTTGTGGAGAAGTGGTAAAATTGATGAAATGTAAAATATCTGTAGCTACTTGTGCTGCTGAATCACGGACCACAAAATTACATCATGGATTTAACTGGTATCTAGGGGTGGGGGGATCACAAAAGCACTCCACCAACTACATCTTATTTCTACCCAATAAATTCCCTCACAGATAAAACATATTTCACTATACCTCATCAATAGTCAGATTTTTTTCAGGTCCAGTAAGGTAAGGTGTGAGGAAAGGTTCAGATGGCCTCATCATGGTAAAGAAGCCATAAATACAAAGGATCAGAGTTGGAAAAATCCACCCACTCTGATGTACTTTCTGCCAACAGTCCATGGCTCTTTCAGCTAAAATATTAAAGTGCACAAAAATAGAAGAGGTTTTGAATTTTGTTTTTTTTTTAAAAAAAAGCCTATTTCACTAATGTGTACAGTGAGATGCTTTTCTTAGAGCAGGGCTGTCAAACTCCCGGCCCGTGGGGCGGATGCATCACGTGCTGGCCACGCCCACGCCTGGTTTAGCGAAGGGGAAAAGTCCCAATACGTCACGTGACGCCGCCATGACAACATGAGTTTGACATCCCTGTCTTAGAGGATGAATTGAAATTGTAGAGGAACTATAATAAAAGTCATGGAAACAAAGGCATAGAACCCATTCTAGTATTCATTTGACCTGCTTGTTAGACTAGTATCAAGGCTCGAAAAACAATTTCAGTGGGATGTCCCACAAGGTAACATCACAACTACTGAACAATTACACTTATTTTAATTAATGTCTCCTTATTTCTCCAATCAAAATTGCTGTCCCCAATATAGGGCAAGATAATAAGGATTGTTTACAAAATTACAGATTTAGGGAGTGTTAGATAGTGGGTAGAGATGACAGGAGACAGACTTCCAAAGCAGCTCTTTATTTCAGCTCTTGTATCAGCAACCAGCAAAGAGCAGTCTGACAGCTTGCCCTTTTATAGGGAGCTGTCAGACAGACCAGCCAATAGCGTTTGAGCTTTTTCCCGCTCAAACGCTGGACCTGGTTGGAACCATGTAACACAGTTTAAACAGTTAGAACATAACACCCCTCCCCTCCTGGATGGAGCTGTCCAGCATACGTAATCACGCAGGTAGGCGGGGCGTTTTGGAGCCCTACTAGACCTGCGCAATTCAGATGGCGGTGAGGCAGCGGACTGTGCGGCCAGG
>QLTV01001459.1:2840048-2852624 GCA_003457575.1 Thermophis baileyi
AAGATGTCTGCCTGGCTGGTTGAAAGTGCTGAAGAAGCTAGTCACAGTTCTCCTGGCCCAAGCCCTCGTCGCCACTGTTAGATAGTGGGTAGAGATGACAGGAGACAGACTTCCAAAGCAGCTCTTTATTTCAGCTCTTGTATCAGCAACCAGCAAAGAGCAGTCTGACAGCTTGCCCTTTTATAGGGAGCTGTCAGACAGACCAGCCAATAGCGTTTGAGCTTTTTCCCGCTCAAACGCTGGACCTGGTTGGAACCATGTAACACAGTTTAAACAGTTAGAACATAACAGGGAGCTTCTATTTGTTAATTCACACTTGAAAACATTTCTTCTGAGCTTATTGTTTACAAAATAAATATTAACTTAAAAAAAGAAAAGAAAATATTATGTTACAGTAAAACTTAAATTGTATTTAGGTATAGGAAGTTACTTAATCAGCTGAATGACTTTGGGCAGTCACTCTCTCAGTCCAACTCACTTCACAGGGTTGTGGGGAAAATAGGAGAAGGAAGGTATGTTGGATATGTTCACTGCCTTGAGTTATTTATAATAAAAATAAAGGTGGGATACAAATAAATAGATAGCTTAAACTAGATAACCCTGTGACCCGTTGGGTCATCTTTTGAGAAAAAGATGATAGGACAAAAATGATCATTATTTTTTAAATTTTATTTATTTGTATCCTGCTTTATTTTTTTTACAAATAACTCAAGGCAACCAACATATCTAATACTCTTTCTTCCCCACAACAACATTGAAGTTTTGGCTGACTACATTTTTCTTACCATAGTGCTTGATGGTTCCATGATCATCTAAGAAGAGCTTATATCATAAATAAAAAAGTACTGTAGTGGAAAACAAAGTTTAATGATAAGTCAATATTTACTTATCTAAACAGATAAACAGAATGACCAGAAGTGGGCAAAAAACCTGTGATTGCAGGAGTGATTTCCAACTTCCTGCTAGCTTCCCATTGATTTTGCTGGCTCAGAAATCATGGTCATGTGACAGAGGGGACATTGACAACTTTGTGAATAAAACTGGACTGAACATTGTGGAAATTTAATTCCACCGAAATAATTGTAATTATTTTACAATTTTGCAATTGTAATTGTAATGGCAATTGTAATCTAACAACAAAATAAATAGCGAGCCAACAACAAAAATATTTGATGGAGGCAAAAACCCAATAGAGCCTCTTGTACTTAGCTCAATGGTATTCCAACATTTAGGCACAAGAGAAAGAAAAAATACCCAGAAGCATTAGAGTGAATGCATAGCATGGAGGTTAAAATGTGGGACTGGATCCAGGGAAATCTAATTTAAAAACCAGCATCAGCAAGAGAACTTCACGAGGGAGCCAGTCATTCTCTCAGCCCAAGTATCCTCACAGTTGTTCTTGCAGAGAAAATAGGAGAAGTGGGTGCGGTGTACGTTGGTTTAGCTTCAAATTGAATGCAGGATATAAGTATGAGAAATATTTTTTAAAAATATATATTTACCATGCTATGTGTTCCAGTTCCTTAGGTTGTTGCAAAATGGTAACCATGTTCTCTGCTTCCCTCAAATAAAAACGCCTTTGGGTTTTCTCTTTAAATAATTACCCTTGCTTCTCATCAATACATTTCTTAGGTTTTCAATTTTCAATATCCAGCTTGAGGCAAGAATTTCTGTAGATGTCTTCCTGACATTTCCAATTGTTGATTATTTGTCTTTTTGATTTAATGAATTTAAAGCTTGCTTTACGTTGCTGCACTTCCCTTCAGATTCCTCCTTGCCTCATGGTAGTTATTCCAGTTTTTCATGTTTTAAAGCTGCTTGAAAATATGGCCCTCCCTTTAAGTTTATATATCCTCCCTTTAAATAAATAGAAACACTGCCAAAGGTTTTCTAATTTAAGTTCACAACTTAATTAGATTAAGTTATTTATGCCATCAGGAGGCAAATTGCAAGCAAATATATAAGAAACATTATTGAATGTATTTCTTCATACCTGAAGAATGAAGACAAGCTGTGAAAGTGAAAAGTGAAATAAATCAAACTATTCCATACTGGCAACATCGCTTTACTCAAAGTTACAGATTCGGTAAAATAATTCTTTGAAGAAGGTCAAGTCTGAGCTTTAGAAAGGGTAACTAATTCGGCAAACACAATAATGGGTTGCAAACTAATTCTGTCCAAAACATGCAGAATGTTTGCAGAGCAATTAGAAACACTCATAAAAAAATACAGTGATGACCACAACTCAAGGCAGTGTAAATTCACTCACCTGTATATGACACCAAAAGAAGTCACATGGTACAATTAAAGTTTCTTTCTGGATCCAAAATCTAATATTAATGAAAGAACTGTTGGGTTTTAGAAAGAGAAATGGTAAATGGGCTGTACATTTAATTACACTTCATTCATGATATTCTTGTTGATGATATAGAGGTGCCCTAACAGCTATTTTGCTAGCTATATTTTTCTACCTGGACGAAGGTAATTTTGACTGCAGTATAATTATACAAGAATTAATTTTAGAGGAATTTTAAAAGGTGAATTATGGTCAGAGGTATTACATTTATTAACCTAAAGGGAACCAAGGCGTGTGTATGAATTTCATTTCTCTCCAATGATCCCTGATTGCTCATGCTTCAATTGAATCTATACAGTTCTCTTGGAAATAGCCTTTGCCACTTATAATTTGGTGAAATGGGCAGCAAACAAGTCAAACAAATAAATAAATAAATAAATTGTTGTAATTCTTTTTCTATTCTTTCCAAAGAAATACATATTTTTAAATTAGAATATAATATATAAACCAAGTATTCATATTATTTTAACTCTTCAAATTATTTTAAGTTTGAAGACTTTAAATGCTTTAATTATGTAATTAAAATACAAATTATAACAACACAAATTAACCAAAGTTTTTCTGATATATGAAGTAAGGCAGAAAATGATGATAAAGAAAAAAATAGTGGCAAGTTGTACCTGCAGAAAATATTGCTTCCTGACTCTACTTCTCTCCTAATGTCTCTCTGTTTCACCTACCTTCGTGTTGCGGATGACAATTCATTTTACACCATTGTGAAATGATTCATTCAGGTTGCCAAGCATACGTGCAGTCCATGAAACTCCAGGTGGATTTTTAAAATGGTCTTTGTAAAAGACAAGGAAATTAAATTAGTAAGCATCTAGACTGACTTGGAGTTGGCACATTAACCTGTATTTAGTAAAATCTACTGTAGGGAAAATGGAGGAGGGAGTGGCAACTGCTTTGATCTCTGATCAAAGAACAGTTAATTGTTTTCATTACAAAGGACAAAGATATGTTTATAACAATGCTTAGAGATATCCACAGTTGCTATACTTTAGGCTTCAAAGTCCATGCGATAAAGCAGCTGAATGTAATATTAACTAAAAGTTAGTAGCAATGTTAGAGAAGCTCTTTTTATGGCTAACCTATTTTCTGGAAATGATTTCCTTGATTTGTTCAATCCACCAACAAATTGTGGCAAATCATACTCCACTACTGACATGAAAGAAATATAGAAGTAGAGTATCACATGGAAAAACATTTCAGGTAACCCCACTATTTAACTAAATCAAAATAGGTTATGAAACTTCCCAGGAATTTCTGGAGCTTTGCTGACCACCAGTTAATTTACTGTCAATGTCTAGAGATGTCTAGTTGCTATGGTGCTGTCTCATCAAGGGATGGCGAGAAGAAGATGCTATGGCATTGAAGAGTAATGTGCAAAGCTAGGAAAGGGGTTTGGGGGACCAAACAAAAGGAAGCATTAAAAGCAAGGTTTACAGTTAATTGAAATAGAAAGAAGATTGGTTGCTGGCTTTTGTTATCTTTTGCTATTGTAAGAAAATGGCACACCATTTGAGATGATGCAATTGCCTTGGAATGAATACTGTATGCCAAGGAATGGGCTAGCAATCCAAAACCAAGAGGCTGTAAGCGGCATTTACTACAAAAGTAAGGGAGGGAGGGAGGGAAGAAAGAAGGAGGGAAGCATCTTTACTTTTTTCCTGACTTTAGTTACTCTTTCCTTATGCTTCCCTGGGAACTGGAAGTAGATGGAAGACATCAGTTGTTTCTACACTCTGAAAGTGGGGAGAGGCCCATACTGGCATTGGTGAAGCAGAAAGTATGGATCTGCCCTTGGGGTGTATCCCAATCAAGCTTTGGACAACTGCTAAGCTCTAGTCAGAGAAGTTGGTGGCAATAAGGTCCTGGTGGCAATATTTTTCTTTCTCAAGAAAATCCATTCAGGAAAAGGCAGCACTACTACAGTTATTTTTTTGCACAAGATTGCTTATTTTTATTTATTTATAAAATAGCTGTTTAAAAACAGTCTGAAAGCTATATTTTTGTGTGTGTGATTCCAATATTATATCTGTCATGTAATCTGCATAGTTCCTGAATTTTAAAAGATATTGTCATTCATTTCTAAAGTTTCACGTTCGCCAACCATATGTGCAATGTCTAATTCATAGAGCTGTATCAACCCACCTGGATCCATTCTTCAGCAGCCTCACGAATAAGTAAAAGAAACTTCAAAGCTTACAACTTTACAAAACTTTATTTCCTTAAATTTTTTGAAGGTTTATAGATATTCAAGCATTCCATAATATTTCTCAATGTCTTGCAAACCAGTTCAGCTGAAAGTAAAATAAAATAGGAAACTGCTAAGCACATTTATTCTAAATTACCAAAGTAATTTACTACTACTCTGTGTATTACAGTTAAATCTTATTTTAACTAAGGATGTTTCATTTTTTTGTTAGCATTCTGATGTTCGGATGACGGTAATGATGATGGATGGACAGACAACAAGAATTTATTTAAGTAACACAATCACATTGATTTCTCTTCATCATTTTAAAA
This sequence comes from Thermophis baileyi, assembly GCA_003457575.1. NCBI lineage: Eukaryota > Metazoa > Chordata > Lepidosauria > Squamata > Dipsadidae > Thermophis > Thermophis baileyi. The sequence goes on from QLTV01001459.1 coordinate 2,844,934, forward strand.
TATCCAATTATTTATTTGCATTACATACTTGCTTTATTTATGTAACAGTAAGTGCTTACTAAATTAATTCCACAGGGGTTGAAGGAGGTGGATTCCATGTTCTGAGTGCAAAAAGGAATAGTTAAAAAGGCAGAATAACAGCATGCTTTTCTTGGCTTCAAGCCAAGAAAAATGAAGCATGCAATTAACCAAGGTAATTTCTTTATTGCCTGGAAGCCCTGCCTTCACTGCTTAGGGTGTTTTTGAAGACAAGGGAGTTGCATAAAGGAAGTAAAGCAGCATGAATGGAGGCAGCTGAAAAATTCTTCTCTTACTGCTGCAGGAAAACAAGTGCGAAAAGTATGAAGCCTCCTGTGTGAGAGAGGGACACTGAGCTCTCTTTGCATCAATATTTTTCTTTAAAACTAATTTGTGTCACATCAATTTCTTTTAAATGTAAGTTGTGGGATGTGGGTTTGCTAATTCTGTAGTGGGGAAAAAACAGGAAGATGAAATCCCACTTTATGCATTAGTGTTTTCTATAGTAATATGTTTTAGAGTTGGGAAGGAGTAGACTGTTCCTGTTAATCTGTTTGTAGAACCAGAGTACCAACGAACAAGAACAAATCACTATATTACTGTATTATGTATTTGTAATTATTTTATTGGATGTATGCTAAATAGTGCAATAAAATGCAATGATAAATGTGCACAAAAAAGAGCTACAGTATTCAATATTCCAGAATATTGTTTAGGTTACTTCCATTAGATGGGTAAATAACAATAAGGAATATCAACACCTGTGATTTGTTACTCTCCTTGTTTTAAAAATCAGAAAAGGTATAGAATAACTGCAATGCGTGGGTTAAAAAACAATCCTCCCCAAAAGTGAATGGACAAGGCATTGCAATTCTACATTTAAAGACTGTTCTGAACCCAGCTTTTAAATTCAATTAATTGTGTATAAGAGTATATACATTGTGTAAGACCATTTCCAACCTATAATTGATCCAGATGTTTCTCTAATTATAGTGGACATTTCCCATCATTCATAAAAAGCACCAGTTTGGCTATACTGGTTGTAAGGGATACGAGTTGTAATTCATTGCTCCTGGAATGTGCCAGGTTAGAGAAGTTGAATTTATATATAAGGGATATGCTTCAAGGTAGACAATGAAGTGACAGCAATCATTTTTCTTACAAACTGTCAATTCTTCAATTATGTATTTGCAATATTAATAACCCATCTTTCTCAGCCTCAGAGCAAATCCTCAAAGTGGCTAACAATCGGGGAATTAAATCATAATTAAACAAGTAATTTAAACTTGTTTAAAAGACAGTGGTAACTTAAGAAGATTCTCTATTATGATAGTATAAACATCCATTACGCTTGGGTTTAGATTGGGTTTTCTCAAAATGGTATCATCCAGATGTGTTAGCACTACTGCTCATATGCTGAGAAGTTACAACTCATCTGTGGGGTGCCAGGTGGGGGTGTAAGCTTTTCATGATCAAACTCTGGGATGGTGGAGGGAAAAAGGGCTAAAATCTCAATGGGAGCATTTAGCTGGAGTCATTCTAATTCTACTTCATGAAGCTTCCCAGATTAGCATTCAATAAAATACTCCTATTGGTATTCTAAACTGAGAGGATCGGCACTGGCCAAATCCTTAATACTGTGAAGAAACTCAGAGCGAGCTGAGGCATATTCTATATCAACTAACCTATTTTAGAGCTAGAATTAATCTTTCCAGCTTGACTTACAGCGGCTCTTTCAAGAATGACACAGAAGGGTTTGAGAAAATTGGTTCTGTTCCAGATTACATCAACAACCAGAATCACACAGCAGTTTGTTCACAGTTTTCACCCTATTTTCTTTTCCACTGTTCTTTATGTGATGTTTCCTCGCAAATGGAAGTCAAAGCAGAGACTTTTCTTTTCCTTCCAGTCCTTTCTTCCTTGTATTTACTTAGCTAAACAATTTACTTCTTCTTTTCCTCCCCCACCCCCTCTTCCTGCAGCTGTTATAGAAACTGGCAAAGTGTTAATTACAAAAAATTGGCAAAATGCAGTGTTTATTGGAGTGAGCCCCCTCTCCCTCCCTCCCCATTTTTCAGAAAAAGAACATTCCTCCCGCCCCCCCCCCTTTTTGTGTGTGGGGTAGAGGGAAATGGAGCATATAGGGCCAGATTTGTTTAAATTGTATCCCATCTATTTCACATCTATTGACTTTAGCTTGCAAATTGAAATCATTTATATGGCTGCCAAAGAATTGTTCAAAAAGATATTCCTATTTTGATGCCCATAATTTTTGAAATGCATTTATATCCTAAATGCCTCCATAGTTTTGTGATCAGCCTAAATCAAACATCAGGCTCATTCCATGTCAAGTGGTCTGGGGCTCCCAGGTTGTGGAAATTTTGATCGAACAAAATGATGTGTTGGTAACTTTTATGCATCCGCGAGGCCCTGCTCATTCATTTTATTGGCCTGAAAGACAAGATGTTTGTTGGGTTCCTGAACTACATCTTATTTGCGTGCTTCTAGTGCCTTCAGTCACGTCGTAAGGTTGACAGTATCAATTCCCAGAAGCAATGCTAAAGAACGTGGCGCGTAAATTCAACAATAAGCGATCGTTGGAATTTGGCAGTACGAACAGTACGGACTTCAGCTTGGGAACCATATAAAATACCCACTTTAGGCTTGGGAACCTAGAATAAGCTGCCCAATCGGCAGCTTGGGAACCGGGCAGATACCCACACAAGGCTTTGGAACCTCGAGGAAGAAACCAAACTACAGGCTTGGGATCCTGAACCAAGAAACCCACCCGTGGCTGGTATTGCACAGCTATCGGGCATGCCCCCTATGGCGATGGGGTTGCTGGTACAAGTGCTGACCTGGTAGTGACAATGTCACCATGGACCAACACAATATAATAGTAGTAATGATATCTATATACAACAAAGACGAAACAATAATAGAATGGATGTGACGTTGCCATACAACGTCCTCCACTTTATCCCTATTTTTAGGGCTTTATACGTCAGCGATGAAACACCAATTCTACTTTTTTAGGGGGGTTGAAACATGCTCTTTCTAATGAGAATGATTTAACAGAGTTTCCAGAAGGTCTTTTTTTGTAAAAGCGGACTGCAAATACCCTATTTTTGGCGTTTTTACAAAAACCGCTCAATTTGTGAACTATTGGAAAGCAGAAGGAGAATGAAATTTTATATTCAAAAACCTTGTGTTGCTAAGTTATTACGCACAAAGTTTCACATTTCTCATACCTTTCCTTCCAGAGATATAAGAAGCCAAACGTTACCCTTTTTTCGCGCCGCAGTCATTTTTGGCCAACGTTGCTTCAAATTATCTAGATGGAGATCGCTCATGAGAATGTTTTTATTATTTTGTTTAATAGAGCACAACAAGTTGTACAAGATGGCCAAGTTTTGTTTCTCTCAACAAAATATTGCTGGAGATATTATGTCTCAAAGTTGCTGAAACCCCAGAGTCATACTGTAGAAGGCTGCGGTATGGGGTCATACAAATGACTATATCTCCGCAAGTATTGCATCGGCAAACATAACACTTTACCAATGTTCATTGGGGACACGTGTGCATGTTCACACCAAATTTCATCAAAATCCATGATGGTTGACCTGGGCACTGTCCTGAAATCAGACCACTTGACATGGAATGACCCATCAGGAATCTTTTCTCTTGGAAAGACTAATAATAAACATCAAAGTCATACAATTCAAAAAAAGTACCTTAGGTTTTTTTCTTCTTCTTCTTTGATCTCCAGAAAACATTCCCTAGAGTAGTACTAGGACATCACTAATTTCATTGAATATATTTTGAAAGTTGATGATGTCTGGAACAAATCATGTTCATGTTTGATAAATGCTCTCAGTACTTCTCTGGATGAAATTAGATGTGACATTAATTGCATGAATTCAATTAATGTCTTTGATTTAAGAGGAAATATAAATAACCTTTAGATAATACTATGAAACTTTGCTGTTGCAAATAAGAGTTCACTATCCTCAATGTTCAATCCCTGTATTCTAGCCCCAAAGCTTTTAAACTTCTATACAAATTTTGTCAAACCCTGGCAAAATAAACCCCGACAATATAAGAAGTACTTATAAGAAGAATCTTAAAAATCCCTTTTCCCCACTGTAAGATAATAGTCTTGACATCATCTACACTAAGACAAAATTATTTCTACAAGTGATATGTCCACTACTACACTTAAAAATATATGGCGCCATCATAAAATAGATTAAGTTATTGAGACATCCTGAGACTTACTTTTTAGTGTCAAATTCAACTTACAAGCACATCAATAAAACAGAGTTTAATCATGTTTGTATAATCTGATTCCATGTTTTCACTGTAGCGACATAAAATTGTCTACTGGTGTATATTAGGATATTTCATATCAGAAACATGCAACTTGACATAAAGCATATCTGTTCTACTTAGATAGCAGCAGCAAAATATAAATTTTATGAAGATCCCTATAAAAAAATACTGTATAAGAAATGTGCTTTTGGAATCAACATCCTGAAATTATCAGACAAGGGTGGCATTCATGAAAGACCAAAGCCCTGCAAACACCTTTGTGTGTGTGTGTGTGTGTGTGTGTGAGAGAGAGAGAGAGAGAGAGAGAGAGAGAGAGAGAGAGCGAGAGAGAGAGAGAGAGAGAGAGAGAGAGAGCAGAGACACAGAGAAAGAGATGGAGGGAAAGGAAAAGAGAGACACACACCACCCCATGTGTGTGTGGGTGAGTGAGGGGGGGGGTGGGGGGGGGAGAGAGAGAGGGAGAGAGAGAGAGAGAGAGAGAGAGAGAGAGAGAGAGAGAGAGAGAGAGAGAGAGAGATGAAACACAGACAATTGTATCTTGGCAGCAGTAAAGATATACAATGCAAAATTTATGAGTCATCTAACCTATCAAGCTCAAGTCTATAAATACTCTTCTGACATCTCTTTTGTAACCATTGAATTTAAGTTTCTAAGGGTTTTATTTGGTGTGTCCCTATGTGTACCCAAACCTTTGTCAAAGCAAAGTCCTATAGATGGTATAACCATTTAAATTATTGGCTTAATTTGCTTTTAGAAGTCTTTGGCTTCCCTGACCTTCTGAGACAGCATCTTATCCTCTTATCCAGATGGTGTAAGGCAGTAGTTCACTAAGCATACTCTAGTGAACCCTGGGGGGTCCCTAAGACCCTTTCAGGGCTCTGCAAATTCAAATAAATTATTACACACACATGCTAAAAATTGTACTTTAATAGATATAACCAACATGAATCAAAGCTCTTTGGGGAGCCTCAATTTTAAGAATGTAAAGGGGTCTTGGAACCAAAATCTTTGAAAACATTGGTGAAGAAATAACCGTGGAAACATTTGACTTCATTGGTTTTTGCTAAACTTTCATCAGAAGTGAAACATCCAATTGATTTCCCAAAAGATTTTGTTTTGCTCCAGCTATAACGTACCTAGCCTTGCTTCATCATTAGACCCTTTCTGGCAGACATCTATCTTTGCCCATTACATGAAAAAGCTTTCATCTTAGCCAAATATAATATGCTACTATCTGCAATTCCCAAAGTGCCAAAAATCTGACTTCATTTTAATCAGGTACTGCATTGAAACTAAAACCATTTTCTTCTTTATTTTAATGACTCAAATCTGTTGCTTTTAAGCATATGATTATATACTAGGAAAGGATGGAAATGTTATGCAAACCCTGAAGACATTTAGCAAAAAGCACCTCCACAGTGCTGAAGTAGAGATTAGGAACTATTTTCTTGGCATAGCTGGTTATGTAAGGATGGGTAATGCTTAAAGGAACTATTTATGATATTAAGACAGGTGATCCAAAAGATTATTTGACTACACTTTGGAAGTGTACAGTTTCATTTCCTCAGGGAGAACAGGTGCCAACTTACAGGTCTTTAGGGGAAAGGTTCGACTTCCATTACCTTATTCATAATGCAAGAACTGCATGCTAGAGAAGGAAATACAAGCCTGCCTTTTTTTCGCATTGTTTTTACAACAAAAAGGTCTAGAAGCTGTCACAATCATGTCATATTTGAAACCAAAGGCGATGCTGCAACAGTCGTAAGTGTGAAAAATGATCATAAGTCACTTTTTTCAATTCACTTTTTCTGCTATGGTAACTTTGGTCACTAAACGAATGGTTGTAAGTTGAGCTCTACCTGTACTTCTTAGCCCTGCTCTGTCAGTGCTCAGATGAGCATGGTGACAAAACTGCCTTTTTTCAGCTGTGCATGACTGAACAACTTCACCCCTTCTTTAATGACCCGATTTCTGTGATTAATGCGTACGGATGTCTTTGTAAGAAACCCAGAAACTGCACTGGGTTCAGAACTTGGAAGCTAGGATTCTATCCATTGTTCCCCACTGACAATGTGTGATTGAATAGCACTGTCTGCCTGTTATCTTCTGAACTATATTCACCATTTTTAAAAAAATCTCTTTATGAAGAAGATCCTAGAACTACCCCATTCAGTCATCAATTGTGAACTCTGCTCATCTTCTATAAATAAGCACTGCCTAAAAAGAACGCCAGGCTAGAAGCAACTATGGATAGGGCCTATCCCAGGTTCCCTGGGAATATGCATTTTAAGAGAAACTTGAAAATTTACTTATACTGTATAAGCTAAATTAACTAAAAAATTAAAAAAATAAACAAGCAAGCACTGACACTAAAAGTTCATGGAAAAATCAAACGCCAAGTTTCTTAACTTTGAAATGCTTTTAAAAGGCATAACTTCACTAAAATATTTTAGTAGATTTAATAATGGATCAAGGACTTCCTCGTAAATGTGTTGGCAGCTGCTCTTCAAATTATAATTGGTATTTTGGTATTTGGCATGTGCAGCATGTTGCTATTGTAATTGTTTTATTCTTATGAACTAAATAATACAAATTAATTAAGTAAATGAATAAACTACTGATGATTTCTCAAGACATAAGACAGTCGTCAATCAATATGATTGCAATAGACTATCAGTGGTCCCTGCCATTCTGCAATAGCTTGATACAGGTAGTCCTCGACTTACGAACTTAAGGTCCATTTGAAGTTACAATGGACCTACCCAGGACTACTTGCGACCCAGACTTGAAGTTGTCCCTGCCTGCAGTAATGTGATCAAATTTTGAGTGCTTGGCAGCCGGGTTCACATTTACAACTGTTTGCAGCATCCTGCGATCACATGACCACAATTAACAAAGTTTTAGGCATCACAAACAATGGGTTCACTTAATGACCAACACATTCACTTAACAACTGTGATTATGTTAACGACCACTGAAAAAAAGATAGTAAAATTGGGCACAGTCACATGATGACCCACTTAATGACTTGCATGACTTATAACTGTAATTTTGGGCTCATTACAATCATAAGTTGAGGGCCACCTGTATATTAATGAAATGAAACTAAGCTACAGTTTTGCAATATACAGCATCATTTAAATGTACCATAAATGTTTTGGAAACTATCCAAATGGTAAACACAATGAAAAGTTAATTCCCCCCCCCCCCTCTTTTACAAAGTTATAATTTTCCAGTATATCTTCATATTTTATGATTTAAATCTCTGCACCACCAAATGACCTATTGATTTCAATTAGATCACTGTTTCGGGGGGGGGGGGGAATCTCACCCCCTTTTTC
>QLTV01001459.1:2857470-2872651 GCA_003457575.1 Thermophis baileyi
TAACCCCCCCCTCTTGTCCCTTCCAGCTTTCAGTTATACATGCCAGATCTGCTCTCTCCTCCAGGATCAAATCCCGGATGAGAGAGGCTTTGTTAACGATCTTTGTTAACGAGCCTGAGGCCAGGGCCCTGAAAACCCAAGTCACCAGAAGGGACAGAACAAGAAAACGCTTTGATCCAGCGAGTTCTAGTTCTCCACACATGGTCTGCCTTTCGGTTCCCGCCATACCTACGTCTCCCAACCACCACTGGGATGCTCCGACCCGCCACCCTCCTTGAGATCCCATCCCCCACCTCAATGCCCCCCCTCTATCCGGCAGGCCGACAATATCATTCATACCAAGCCCAGGGTCAGATCTGGGCCCCCATCTGCTTCTGTTAGTACACTCAGCAGAGGGGGCTCCATTTCCCTCCCCCGGCTCCCCCATTCTCACCAACACAACCAATCAGGTTCCCATCCCCCACCACACTGCCTCCCCCTCTATCCGGCAGGCCGACAATATCATTCATACCAAGACCAGGGTCAGATCTGGGCCCCCATCTGCTTCTGTTAGTACACTCAGCAGAGGGGGCTCCATTTCCCTCCCCCGGCTCCCCCATTCTCACCAACACAACCAATCAGACATACTCTTCCATTCACAGTCAAACCAGACAACCCACCACATTCACACACAAAACATGGCTAAAATTGCTAAAAACTGGCCAACAAAAAAGAAAATTGCATTGTAAATGCAACCCTAGGTTGCATGTTCACACACGCAACTCTACTTACACAAATAACAGTCACATATGCTTGTGCAAATGGGTGCCTGCTGTTTACACAGAACCATCCTTGCTCTCCCCCTCCCGCTGCCGCTGCTGCCACTGGTCCACAAAGCCAGAAAGATTGGGGACCGCTGGTGTATAATGACTCTGAAATAACACCATGTGAAGATATTCTAGGGAAAATTTAGAGGAAAAGATCAATTACAAGAGACAATTGTTATACAAAACTACTAAAACAAATTTGTTTGGATCTGGCTATTACTTATTCTTTCTAGGATTTTCTTCTGTCCTCTGAGTTTAGGACTGATGCTGGAGAAATGTGTAGGAGAGTTTGAAGGGGTCTTTAAAGAGAATTACAAGGAGAAGTAAATAATTGGGTAAGCCACCTTTCAATGTAAAATTAAACACAATGAGTAGAAAGAAGAAGATTCTCTTCCCCCTTTTATTAAATTGAACCTAGGGCTAACCAAAGAGGGTAAAAATGGGAGATTTAGAGTAAGCAAATGGAAATACTTTTTTCTATAACATCAGTTTAGCTATAAAATTTGCTGCCACAAAATATCTCTATCAACATAGATTGCTTTAAAAAAAATATACAATTGTGGAGTGGGGAGCATAGAAAAAAGCTTTCAGTTGTTTTAACTGTATGTTACTTTTACAAGCAAAGAGGGGGTGTTGTTAAATCTCAAAGAGAGCCAGTTTCGTTAAGGCACCAGGGGATGGTGAGCCTTAGTTCCATGTTAGGTATGAAGCAAGCTGGATGATCTTGGGCTGATCCCTCTTTCTCAGACCTGAGAAGCAGACAAGAACATTGCAGGGATTAGACTAGGGAGTCCCCATGAATTTAACACTGACTTGAAGGCACATACACATGAAAAAAAAATATGGGGAACAGCATGTCTTGTGGTTTTTCCAATATGGATTTGGGTTGCTGTTTATCACAATGGAAAAGTGTACCCAATCCAAAGTCTCTTCCCATCCAAATACATTTTTGTTCCGGTAAAAAAGGGCCAGCCATTGAATGTTGGGTGATTTTGGGGCCAGGCATTATTTTAAATGCCTGGCTTCAACATGGGACAGGATTGAAGATAAAATGAGAAAAGGGAATAAAGAATACTATGTAGAAAACACGGGCTTTTCAGTGTAATAAATGCCTACTTGCTTTGTGAGTTGTGAGGAAGCCCCATTGAAGTTGATCGGATACTTGCTGAGAAAACAAGCATTCAATTACTCTCAGGAATTATCCCAGTCTTCATCACCTTTCCGGGGATGGGAGAAAGAAGCAGCAATCTGGCGCGTCTGAAGGACAGGAGAAGACTCGATTTGACACCTTAAGTCCGCGTTTGCATTTCCAAACATTTCACTTCCAAACATCAGACTTGCCCTTTTCTCACTTTCTGAACTTCCCTTTGAAAATCCGAAAGCTCACTACGACATCGCGGGAGAACTGACGATTTCATGCCACGCCTCCCGCTGTCATAGTAACAAGGCCGAGGCTGGAGACAGAATACCAAGTCCTCCCTCCTCGGTTGGTACCCAGCTACGCCTGCGCACTGCACTTGAGCGTCGGTTTGTCTGGTTTCTATGACAACGGCTCCGGCTCTAAGTTTTCGGCGGCCGGAGACGAGATGAAGCTGAAGCGGTTCTTGCTGCGATATTACCCGCCGGGTGCGGAAAGGTTCAGCGACAGAATTGGGAGGGAGAGAGGGAGAGAGACAGTTGCGGAGGCGAACTCCTGTGGGAAGAGAGCTCGGCCGGGAAGGGCGGTGATGATGGGGAAAGCGGCAAAGCCAAGGCTTGGGGTGCGGCCAAACGGAGGCTGTGGGGAGACCGGCAGGAGGGGAAAGGATAACGGGGAGAGCGAAGGTGGAGCGGCGGGACGGGCTATTCAACGGGAGCGGGAATGGTGGAAGTGCAGGAGGAAAGACCCAGAGAAAAGACAACGAGCGAATGGAGGGCAAAGTTTCACTGCACCTGACTTTATTGTGCAGCTGAAGTTAACCAGGCCCGTTGTGGACTTGAAAGTAAACTTCAGCGGGGCTTAGTAGACTCCTATTTAGTCTTTGGTGGGACGTACTCTTAGTAGCAGTTTGTTTTTAGGTGCAAAAATAATCAAGGGAGGGATCTGTGTAGGGAGTTGCAGACACAGCCAATCATCAGCATCCTGAAAAACTAAAATAGGCCTTTTCCTATCCTATTCCTACATCTTAAATAATAATTTGTGGGAAGAGCATTCTCACCCATTTCAAAGACTTTGTGTTCTCGGATACTACCTGCTTATAGAAATTAATTATCAGTTTGTGGGAATCATGGACTCAGAACAGGGAAAATGATCAATGATTTATTTTAATGAAAACTATTATTTTGCTATATTAGGACTTATGCAGTAGTTAGGGCAGCTTACACTACTACAAAGCAAAACACTGCCAAAGGGAAATATGAAAAGTTAGTTGAAATAGCAGCTGAAATAAACTACAATTTACATTTTTATCCTGGATAAGATATTTGTCAAACTATAAACGGGTTCTTGAGAATCTGTTAACCTAACTTCTTCTGGCACAGAATTTCAAAATGTAAAATCTGCCCTTTCTGTTGTTCTTGTTAACTTGTCCTCTGCTTTATGGTTAAGAATTGAATGTTAGGGATTAGGCAGCCTGGTTCCTGCTGGATCAGCAAAATGTAAACTTATTTATTTATCTCTTACATTTCTTTTAAAAAGTTTTCTGAAGCATTAGATGGTAGTTAATCTATAGCCAGTTAAATACTTCATATGTACTAACAAATGATTCAAACAGTGCCAATTTAATTGATTGGTTCAGAATATAAATTTTATGTTGGGAAGTCCACAGGTCAAATCTGAACCATGCTCTTGCTGTAAATGTAGTTTCATGCAAGTATTGTAGCATAGTTTCAGAAATCAAACTAATAATCATAAAGATAATATTTGCTATATGTTGAAGGAAATCTCCATTTTTCTAGTATTTAAACTTTAGAACTTTGTTGTGGGTTTGGTCTGATAAAGTACTGTTTCTGCAATACTAGGTGGATAGTAATCAAGGCTAAGACTTTAAATATTGTCTAAAAGGAATACAGCTAGTAGGACTATATAGTGCACCAGATGTATTTATTTATAAAACATGCTTCCAGATAGGGAGAAGTATGGATGTAGCACTTGTCCACAAAACCTTAAAGCTGTTATGCCTTTCTTGGAATTGCTTATGATTGCTTTACAGCAGTGGTTCCCAAAGTGGGTGGTACCGCCCCCTGGGGGGCAGTGGGATGACTTAGGGGGGTGCTAAGAGGCAAGGGCGGCGGCAGGGGACGCTAAGAGGCCACGTGGAAGGCAAGAAAGCATGTCGGGGCGGCGGGGAAGGGAGGTAGCAGCCTACTCCCTTCCCTGCAGCCCTGCCATGCTTCGCGGCCTTCCACGCGGCCTTCCCGGCAGTCCCCCATGCCCGCTTGCCTTCTGAGTGGGCAGTGGGTGGGCGGGCGGCCCTTGGTGGAAATGCAGACGCTGAGAGGGGCGGCGGAAGGGCAAGCGGATGTCCCGGGGCTGCTGTACATGCGCCCGCCCCGTTTCTGCAAAGGCAGAGCCCCTCCTTGCAGGGCGATCCAAAGAGGGGAGGGGGATGCTGCAGAAAAGGCCGCCTTCCACCTGTGCCAGCTCCGCGGTACTTGGGGCTCCGAAGCAGCCCACTGGCTTCTCACCTGGGCACCTTCCTGCTCTCTTTGTGGATTGGCCCAGCTGACCGCCGGCGCCACTCTGGAAACTTGGCCCGTGGCACCAGGTTGGAAGCCAGTGGGCTGCTTCGAAGCCCCAAGTCCCGCAGAGCCGGCACGGGAGGCACTTTTCTACAGCAGCTCCCTCCCCTCTTTAGATTGCCTTGCAGGGCTCTGCCTTTGCCGAAACGGGGCGGGTGGTTTGTATGGAGGATGCGCGACCCTCCGGGATGGAGAGCGGGGCAAGAGAAGGCACAATAGGCTGCGCTGCCCTGGCCCCGCTCAACTGTGCTTCTTCCAGCCCATCCGTCCCACGGCGCCGTGAACGAGACAATCAGCTGTGCCTCCCTGCCCGGCCTTCCTCACCAGGCGCTTCTGCACCGGTGGCTCCGCCCTGCCCAGCTCCGTCCACTGCCACTTCCCACAAACTTCCCGGGAGATGGCCGGAGCGAGGGGCGGGCAGGAGCGCGTGGGCCCGTCCGGCATTCGGCTTACCTTCCTGGCGAGGCTCGGAGACCGCCCGGCACGCCCATCCGCCGGCTCTCCAGGCAGTGCCACTTGCTCCCTGTCCCACCAACCCCCCCGCCAGCCCAGAGACTGCGCTCCAGGATGGGACATAACAGGGGATGCGCCGCTGCTGGGTTGGAGCGCGGTTGCCGTCACCGTCGCCCCTCTCACCTTCCCGGCTTCAGCTCCAGGACCTTCACGAGCTGGGAAGCGCCAGGGCGTGCACCTACGGAGCTCCGCCGGCCTCAGGGGTCCGCCGGCCTCCGGGCTGGCAGGGGCCTTGGCGGGACAGGGAGAAAGTGGTGCTGCCTGGAGAGCCGGTGGATGGGCGTGTCGGGCGGTCTCCAAGCCTCGCCAGGAAAGTAAGCTGAGCGCCGGCCAGAGCACTTTTTTCCTTCTCCCACTGCCAAGAAGAGAGAAAGAGAAAGAAAGAAAGGAAGATTGGAAACGGCATGGATGTTTCTCATGTGCATTCACACATTCAGGGACGCCCTCACTTTCTCGCATCCAGATACACATGGAACCGTTTTATAAGCCATAAACTCTATGTCAGGAATCCCCCGTCTTGGGAGTTGGTGAGTAATTTGGACTTTTAGGAGCATCTCATAGCTGCTGTCACAAGATATTATTATTATTATTATTATTATTATTATTATTATTATTCCCTAAAGAAAGAAAAAGAAAGAAGAGCGAGAGAGAGAGAGAGGGAGGAAGAAAAGAAGGAAGACAGAAAGAAAGAAAAAGAAAGAAAGAGAAAGAAAGATGGTGGGAAGGAGGGAAGGAAGACAAAGAAAGAAAAAGAAAAAGATGGTAGGAAGGAAGAAAGAAAGAGAAAAGAAAGAAAGAAAGAAAGAAAGAAAGAAAGAGAAAGAAAGAAAAAGAAAGATGGTAGGAAGGAAGGAAGAAAGGAAGACAGAAAGAAAGAAAAAGAAAGAAATTAGGTAAGGAAGGAAGGAAGCCAGAAAGAAAGAAAGAAAAAGAAAGATGGTAGGAAGGAAGGAAGACAGAAAGAAAGAAAAAGAAGGAAAGACTTATGACCACAATTGAGCCCAAAATTTTGGTTGCTAAGCAAGAGCATTGTTAAGTGAGTTTCACCACATTTTACAAGTTGGCCACGCCTACCCGGTCACCTGACCAAGCCACGCCCACGTGAAGGGGGTGGGGGTGGAGGGCACTGAGGATGAGTTTGTAGCACCAAGGGGGCAGTGGACTGAAAAAGTTTGGGAACCACTGCTTTACAGTATTTTAGGTAGGTATTATATCTGTGCTTCTTCATGCTCCAAAAAATTGTTTCAAGACTGAATTCAAAGACTGCTGCCCAGCCTATTTATTACAGTATGTGCACAAAACAGTGGAATTTTTAGCAATTCTCCATAATCACCCATCTACAAAATCCTTCTCACTTATGTTTCAGAAATGGAGTGTAATGGCAATGGGGAGGGGGATTGTACCTTGAAGAAACTAAGTTTATGCAATTATTTGATATAGTCAACTAGTTGCAGGTTTTTGGGCCCTGGTTTATGCCCTGCAGTATGACAGAAACAGCAGTAGAAATGCTATTTGAAAACAGTAAGTTTTTATCAAAAGAAAGGCCTGTTTCTGTAGTGCTTATTATTAGAAACTATCTCAGCATGGAATTCATAATTGTATTGTTATGCTTCTTCAAAGGCATTATTTTGGAATATATTCAAAGTGGGGAACTGAAAACCAAATCCATAGATTTACTAGATCTCAATACTGCGTGAGTATTATATTTTCTTATAACACTAGGACTATATATTGCACTAAACAATTTAAGTAATGCCCACAGATATGCTGAACAGAAAAAATGCTACCTTTTAATCATAATGTTTGTGAAGTTAATCTAGGTTTGTTTATTTAAGACAGAGATATGAATGCCTAATCCTGTCTCCTTTACATACTTAGCATATAGCTGTTAGTTTCTTTATGAATATTTTTATGGCTTCAAATTCATAATATCCTAGAATTGGAAAGGGCTATTTAGGACACTGAGTCCAACATTCTGCAGGAATTCCAATTAACCATTCCTAGAAAATGACTGTCCAATCTTTGCTTGAAACATCCAGCGCAGTGGAACATACCCTACTTCCTGTCATCAGGATTTTTTTTTTCATGGTTTACCATGAAAAATGGTAAATGATACCTGGAAAACCCTTTTTGTTTACACAGACTTTATTTCTCAGTGAGAAACTTATCCATCATATGTGAGACTCTCTGTATACACACGTTTCATTAACTGTATATTGGTTCTTAGTGGTATTGTACATTTAACATTTGAAAAGATTTGAGACTATTTTCAAAGTGGTTGAATTAAAAAAAATCAATGGAATGTAAAAAATTTAACTCCTATGACACATCCTGAGAAGTGCTATATCAAAGATTACCTTTCTTTTATGAAGGTGGGAATAGGGAGGAGACAAATGAACATGGTAGAGGAAGATCAAATACATTTTAGTATAAATTAAAACATTATGCCATTGGATCCTTACTTGAAAAACTGATTTCGAAGTTCATCTATGTTTAAGAAGACAGTTTTACAGTGTAATTAGTGTCATTTCAAATGAATTGATCAAAAATAGAAAAGCTACCTAATGAGAAAACTCAAATTTAGTATTTATTCTGGGGAAAGCTGTTATATGCCAATCCTATGCATGTTTACTCAGAGGTAAGTTCCAGGAAGTTCAATATTTCATTTCTTAAATTTGCATGTTGTCTTTCTACCATATAACTTGGAAGATGACTTACAACATGTAATACAGAAAATATACAAAATAATAGAAATAAAACCTACACTAATGAAATAATTAACTAAAGATAGATGAAAGTAGATATTTGCTCAAACAGAACTATTTCATGGGACCAAAGCAGTTTATGAAGCCACAGACATGTCTGAAAAAAATGTTCTTCTAGAGGTAAATTGTCATAAAAGGAACTAAATCGCCACCTTTGTCAATGAGTTCCTGTACTAGGAACCACTGCAAGAAACATCTTCTCTTTGAGATTTAAAATTTATCAATCTGTAGGAGAATAATATATGTAAAGCACTATTTGTTTTCAACAACCTTACTGAGAAATCTTGGATGTAATTCAGTAAAGCTTCTAGAAAAGTCTTAGTTGAACTAAATGTGTCTTGCTCTTTTGTTAGTGTACAGACAATTACTGTGTTAGAGAAGATTGTGTTCCAAACAATTAGGTTTAAAAGGTTAGAGCAATTATTGAAAATCTGATTGTTATAATTTAGCAATTCATATACCTAAGCTGCATACATATAAAATATTATAATTATCTATGGTCCTAAGAAAGATTTAAAAACTGTAATAGCTTTAATATAATTGCTGCGATGTATAAACCAGCAAGAAGGATTTAATTTTACATAAAAGAATGGTAGATGGTACGGTAGGAAGGGAGACTTCTATAGTACTTAAAAAAATAACCTAAAGATAAGTTTTTAAGAATGCACTATAGAATTCTTCCACCACCACCACTATATCATCATATGTGGAGTCTGACACATTACTTTATTTAAATTTAGAAATAAAGTTTCACTGATCAGATTGCTAAATGGTTGAGTGAATGCTATAAAACATTGCAACTATACATAATTCATTTTTATATTTATATTTTGTAAACTGCTGCTGAAATATTCTATATGTTAAACAAGCATGTCTTACTCAACTTCAAATTTGTGATTATAATCTGGGTGTTTTAATTCTTCAGTTTACTTTAATTTTTAAATTATTTACTGCAGCTTCCATCATTCCCAGAGAAATCAACACTGGCATGATGGATGTTGATAATAGGAACAATTATTTAACTGTTCGTTTGTCAGAAGATGAAAACTGTGTTTTAAAATGTACTTTAGAACTGATGTAGAAGCCTTAGTAGAAGATATTAGAAAAGCAGAGCCTCTCATCACACAGTCACGGAAAGATCAGGTTGTACATTTAATTCTACGATTACAAGAGAAGCTAGGACAACAAGTGGACCACAAGTTCTATCTTTTTAAGGTAAGAGTCAGGAGGTATTTTTTTAGTCATGCAATATAGAATCTTTATATTTTGAAACATTGTTTCCTATCTTTCTTTCTGTTTGTGAGTGCCAATATAAGGAAACAAAATAAAATGGAGAAGCGAACATCAGCACTCTACTTAAAAAGTGAAGCTGCATTGCAACACTTCATTGCAAGCCTTACTTGATCCTTTAATTTCTACTTTTTTGTGGGTGAGGTGTATAGATATGTAATCTTTGATTCCTTCATTTTCATTCTGAAAAAAAAAATTCCAAATTTCAGCTACAGTACTGTGAGCCACAGGTAAATAGTCTGAGGCTGGAAAGTCTTGGCTATGGCCAACAGATGCCTCCAAAAGATTGTCTCTCTGTCTCATATCTCTCTCTCTCTCTCTCCCTCTCTCCCTCTCTCTCTCTCTCTCTCTCTCTCTCTCTCTCTCTCTCTCTCTCTCTCTCTCTCTCTCTCTAATTTATATAGCCACCCATTTCACTCACTTTGGGTGGTGCACAACAATAGATGAAAAATATAAAAGAATGAATATAAATTTGAAAAATTCTAGTAATATCTTTAAAAATCCAAAATACAATCAAAATGGAGGGTGAATAAGAAATCCCCCCTTCAACAGTGGAACCATCTAGCCAAGTCTCCAGTTCCATGGGAGCTCCAGGCTTGGCCACATAAGCAGGTACTGAGGACTTTAAGGAATGTCAAAAGGGATGAGGGTCAATGTAATTTTGAGGCGAAGGAAGTTCCATAAGGTGGGCACCATAGCAGAGAAGGCATATTTCCTGGGATCCACCAAATGTAAATCTCTGGCCAATGATATCTCCAGCATGTCTTCTGTTACTATGAAATTTTTAATGTGATAAAAGGAAACAAATGATTTGAGAATAAATTTATCAGTTGTTTTTCATTTTTATTAAATGTAAGTAAAAGGAAAAGAAAATTAGCTATTGTCCTAGTCTCACTTATTACACACTGAAATGTGTCTCTGTTATATCATTCAAACACTGTATGACTCTTGACTGGAAAAAAATGTGTATTCCTGCATTAAGGTGAAGAAAGATTATTGCAATACATTGGGCTTTTTTAGAAGTTAAAGACCTAGACTACAAGTGTTAAACTCGCTGTGTCACGTTGCCATCATATGACATTTCGGGATGTTTTTCCCATTTGCCGAGCTGGGGTGAATGTGGCCAGCGCGTGACGTATCTGGCCCGCGGGCCACCAGTTTGACACCCCTGCCCTAGATCGTTGGCTATTCAAGGCAATTAGCAGGAACAGATTTATTAAACTGTTAATGAAACAATTTAGAAGGCTAAGTTATTGGGTAAGATGGCAACATCTAGGCAATCTTTAAAAAACTGTCCTGTTTAATATTTCAATAGGAAATTACCGTAACATCCCAATATTATAAAATCCCATGATTATATTTCATGAAAAAAGACAATAGTGAATTATTTCTCTTTGTAAAACTTAAAACTAAGCAAACTATCTAGAGAGCCAGTGTGATGTAGCAGTTAAGATGCCAGCCTAAAAACTAGGAGACTGAGTTCTAGGCTCCCTTAAGAATTAAAGCCAGTTGGGTGACATTGGGTCAGTGTCTTATCCCAAACACACCTCACAAGGTTATTGTTGTGGGGGAAAATAGGAAGCAGGAGTATTAAGTATGCTCTCTATCTTTTGTTGACCAAAAGATATGGAATAATAATAATACATATATCAAAGATTTCACGGAATTTCTATTTTATAAATGATCTATTTCTGTCCTTTTCTGAAATTGCAATATTTCATTGACAAAGCTAGATGGCAGTGTTGAGCTATTCTAAATGGACTAATAGTGGATTCCAGCTACAGTAGTCTCTGAAGGGCATGTGCTTCCAAGATACCTCAACCAAAGAAAGATTTGAAGTAGGAGACAATGTAATTTGAAAATAAGTTGTAGTGCCTGCTATTCATGACTTTGCTATGTTAAGCTAAGTGGTTAAGTGGGTGAGTGATGTATTATGATCCATAAAGCATTAACAACTGGAATTGAATGTGTACTAGAGATATAAATGTCCCTAGATTTCTTTTATCTTAAAATGCTATGAATTTCCCTAAAATGCTGTGACTGGACTCTGCCATGAGATATATGGTGCCAATCAATGCAAATTGTTGGTATCTGTTGTCAGACAGAAATGTAGGTAAAACAAATGTATTTTAAGAAAAGTGAGTTAAAAATTACTATAATATATAAAAGTATATTTGTGCTAAGTTTGATTACAGAGTATATGCAAAGGAAAGATGCATAAAAACCAATTACTGTATACTACTTGTACTAGAGTAAGCTATTTCAGGCAGTTGAATAGAAAAATTGACTATTGGAATATTAATCTAAGTTGTAAATTGCAGGGGGGGAAATCTTCACTAGTATCACCAGTGCAATACAAAAACTATAGATCGTCAATTAAGGGTAGGGCTTAGGCCTGTTCTACATGGGCATTTATTGCCAAAAATATGGATATTTTTGTATACAGCAGGACTACTATTTTACATTCAGGAAGATTTTGTTCTGTCTAGAATCCTAGTTGATGGTCATGGCTGTTTTTAAATGGGATGCAAAAATATAATAATTTTTAAGTCTTATTTTACAATGTAACAGTAACAGAATACCAGGCTGCTATGGCTTAAAAGGGTTTTTTTTTCTTGCCAATTCTCTCACAGATACATACCCTAGTATGAAACATGAACTTGGCTAAATTGGTATTTGTAGAAAAACATTAGTAACTGTTTGAGGAACCATGGTTCTCCCGTTGGTTAAAAAAAATCAGCAGGTGAAATAAGTTGGATACAAAGTTTTTCAAAAACTTTCCTTAGATTTTGTTTGTTCAATGAAGGGTAAAAATGCTTGACTCCTCCATTTTCTGTTACTATTTATGCTGTATTTTTCAGATGACCACGTCAAACGTTCTTCCTATTAGTAACTCTCATATCCTAACTTTTCAATCTTTTAACTTAATTTAATTTTTAAACAACTTTTAAGCATTTTTTCAGAGAGCTTTGAACATTCTTCTTTCAAGGCCTTTTTTCTTTTAATAAGATAATTCAAAACCAGACAGTGAAGATAAAATTATTATAAGTCTATTATCAGTCTATCTGGCAGCAGAGAATCAATTATCCAAATTTAACTTTTATTTATTCTTTTTTTTAAACCCAATATCTAGGTTATTTATATGCATTTTGTTCCATGAAAGCAAGATACAGAATATAGTTAATATGAAATAAAATAAAAGTTCTGCTTAAAAGATATCCTCCATATTGATAAAAAATAGGGGCTCTCCCTCCTCACAGTTCAGTAAGGAATGACATGCAAATATATTCATTGGACACTTATTTGTCAAGAACAGAGAAGTGTAAATAAGACTAGTTTTCTATTTTCACTTCATATCACCTTGTAACTGTCAATAACACCTCTTAATGGAGACACGGGATGGGTATGAAATGGCTGTGTCTTACTTAGCTGTTTCCTGGGTGATGTGTGTGTGTGTGTGTGTGTGTGTGTGTGTGTGTGTGTGTGTGTGTGTGTGTGTGTGTGTGCTCAGCTCAGTAGCAAGCTGAGCACATATGTGTGTGTGTGTGTGTGTGTGTGTGTGTGTGTGTGTGCTCAGCTCAGTAGCAAGCTGAGCACATACAACTTGATTGGCATTTGAGTGTTTCATACATAAAGCATGCTGTTATGGCATGGTGATTTAATTTAATTAAGCATAATCTAGCCAAATCCTCATTTAATTCAAGTGAAGTGCATACTTAAATGACTGTCATTGAAATCAATAAGCACTCAAATCAGTGAAACATTTAATTTTGTTTGAAACAAGTCACATATTTCAAATATATATTTATGGAACTGGATTTACGAAGGCAAAAATGTACAGAAATATAATGAAAAGTCATTGCTATTTTTTGTAATTTCAGGTACTTCGAGCACATATATTGCCACTCACCAACGTTGCCTTTAACAAATCAGGTTCTTGGTAAGTTTGGATATGTAGTTAAATTAAAAGTAAGTAATCTAATGGAATGGTATGCCTAATCTAAAATTGTATTTGGTACATTTAACAGTCCATGTTTTCCCGTGCTATTGTTTTAACTAAAGAAAGTTGATTAAAGTCAGTAGGGTATGAAAGGCAAAAACTACAGCAGTAGCAACAACAGTGGAAAAAAACCTCAATTAAAATGTTTTAGTAAAAAATAGATAGCAAAATGACATTGAATAAACATACGATACAACTTTTTTTTCTTTTCCTTAGCCAGCGTTCTGAATTCCATTCCTTGAAATGCTGCTACTTAATAATGTAACACAAACCTACCATTTTAAAAATGTCATTCACTGAGATGATATTTAAAACCATTAATGTTAACATTTGAAAAGCATGTCCCAATGCTGAATTTATTCTTTTTTCAGTTCACTTATGCTGTGGTGAATGTTTTATTAATATTTATGTAATAGCAAATTGCCATTAAAATCCAGGTTTTAGATTGCAAAGCTATTGAGGCTGCAAATAATTATTTATTCAGGACAAGGCCTACTAGACATATATAACATTGTATCTTTATTCAACAATTCAAAAATACAAAGATACACAAAAGCCCTTGACATTTTT
The DNA here is from genome assembly GCA_003457575.1 of Thermophis baileyi. NCBI lineage: Eukaryota > Metazoa > Chordata > Lepidosauria > Squamata > Dipsadidae > Thermophis > Thermophis baileyi. Next base: position 2,871,135 of record QLTV01001459.1, read on the forward strand.
CAATTTCTTACTAGTAATACTTCATAACTAGTAGTGAGTGTGTCATGGTAGGAAATTCTTCCTAGCCTCTCCCTATTCTGAAGAAAAATGTGTTGGTTTGGGGGGGGGAATCAAAAACTCCCAGAAAAAAAGAAGAAACAGAGGCGTTGGCTCAGGCATTTCTGTTAATTGTGTTCTCTGTACATGCTCAGTAAATTGAGTGCTATTAATGTGGCTTAGAAGTTGACAGAGCAAAATTCCTCTAAATTTAGAATTGTGTTGTATCTGTCTATAATCCTAATTTTCCTTCCTTTCTTCTTATGTGGAAAATTTATGATGCTATGTGTGCTTTGTATGTTCATTTCTTCAGTACTGATTGTTTTACATGTGATACCTAAAAAGAAGCAAAAAGAAGTTTTACATTATCTTTTTCCATTTTTAATAAATAAATTTTATTTAACACCTGAGAGATTGATCTTTCTCTAGAGTAAAAGGCCTTATCTCCCTAGTCACACACCTCTTGCTACCATCCTACGAGATAGAGCTATAGATTGCATTTATTTTTATCATTATTTTCTCCTCCTCTCTATTTGTCTATTGGTTTCTAGGCTTTGAGATGTCTATGTATTCCATATGCCAGGTAACAACATCTCTCTTGAAGATAGGCAGCAGTAACAGCAAACTTTGTACACTAAGGCAGGAAGATGGGCCAGAGTATGTAAACTCAGAGGGCTTCTGGGAAAGGAATTTTGAAACAACCATACTTAGACTTACTAGGTTCAGTCTTATTGTTACAACACCAATAGAAGTCATGCAATCTTCTCAATAAACCTGGAGTTTTAAATGTTTAGATTTGTTATAATCTTTGCCAATACAACATTACTTAAAAATATGAGAATGAGAATAATTAATAGCCATTGAATTCAGTCAGAAGTGGGTTAATTTGTGGATGAGAACAAATGGGTCTGAAAACATAAAATGGACTTGTTTGTTGTAGCTTTATCACTGGAAGTTATGACCGAACATGCAAACTGTGGGATACAGCAACAGGAGAAGAGTTACGTTCTCTGGAAGGCCACAGAAATGTGGTGTATGCAATTGCTTTCAATAATCCTTATGGGTATGTAACTTTTCAAAATCCTAAATACACCATGGTTATACATGTCTTCAGATCTAAGGTATGTTGCAAACTTAATTTGAAAGGCGTATTTTTATACCGCCGTTTTAATTATCTGCATTGAATTTTATTTTGGTTTCCTCTTCTGTTTGATGCAATGCTGTTAGTTGCTAGGAGTCTTTATTTATTTTTATTTTATTTATTTATTTTGTCAAGCATGTATATGATTACAGGTAAAGTATAAATATTAATATGAGTATATAATAAGTACAAACATAGTTTTGAGTACATATTTTTCGAGTACATATTTTTCGAATACATGGGGACTTTAGGACAGGGACGGTAGGCACGCTGGTGCGCTTATGCACGCCCCTTACAGACCTCTTAGGAATGGGGTGAGGTCAATGGTAGACAGTTTAAG